>CAIGRN010062012.1:0-11135 GCA_903798345.1 Fraxinus anomala
AATCAAGTTAAATTAAATATTATTTTCTAATATAAAAAATGAATGTGTCCAAGGAAAAGTCGATGTTTAATTTACACAAAAGGCAAGTTATAGAAATAATAAGCATGCAGATTGTCTTGGACTTCCATGGCTCATTTCACTACAAAACATAGTTAGTTCCAAAACATAGTTCGTTACAAGCCTGTGCCAAAACGCCCACGTAAAAAAATTATAGACTTTTAAACTCCATTGAAATTTGGGTTGAGAAATGACCAAGGTCTATCACCAAAAAAATGTTAATATTTGAGCTTACATCTTAAAAGGTCAATCTTATTAAGAGGAGTAACTCAATCCTTTATAATTTGTTTATATTTATATCTTTATTCGATGTTGAATTTTATCCCTTAACATGCTCATGCAAGATGGTGCCTCGTTTGAGAAGATCAATCTTGAAATTCGTATGCTCACTTTTGGAATCTTAATCGAATCGAATTGCTCGTTAGAATTTAATGGGCTCTGATACCATGTTAATATTTGAGGTTCCATTTTAAAAGGTCAAACCTTATTAAGAGGAGTAACCCAATCCTTTATAAGTTGGTTTATATTTACATCTTTATTCGATGTGGAATTCTATCTCTTAACAAAAAATGCAAGGTAATTCCATAATGATCATCGTATGACTATTAACTATCATAACTGTTGGGGGTATTGGCCAATGATTTTGTGAGAATTAGTATGACTTTACTTCACCCTCATGCGTGCAAAGATAATAATGCTGCCATGTATTGAGCAAACCTTATTTATCATGGCTTAAAATCGTTTGCTTAGTAGTGCCTTCCTCAACATCTTGAATGGTAGAGTCACTAGACGTACACCTAGGCGTACATCTCTGTGATATCAATGCTGAAAATATTTATGGAATATTCTTGTCCAACGACTAGTATTAAAAGATGTCCATACCCAAGATTTACTCTACAAAAGTAGGACCAGATGTTACACACGTACACAAACAATTGGACATGCTGCCCCAAAAGAAGACATATATGGAGTAAGTTTCTTGATACCTTTTATATATTTCAAATATATCTTTACCCTGTTGCTTTTTAGATACTAACTTGAATGTTGGAGAGAAAAGGAAAAATAAATCCTGTCTTTTTGAGGTAATTAGAGCGGCAATGGGCTGATTGAGTCTTATCCGACAACGCAAATGTGATTAATCTATTCATTTTTCAGTTCCCACCTAATTAAAGAAATTAGATTTGTGTAGTTAATATAAATAGTTACTCACATGAGTAGTAGGGACACGCTCATAATAAAGGATGTTAGGCATTTGAATTTGTACAGATCATCTCTATAGAAATGAATTTGAATTCATTAGTGTATACATCTATCATCATTAATGCAGATACTTAATGGAGCATGAATATTTTATTGAATTTTATATCCAAGGCAAGAGTGATTCGACCTTATAAGCTAATGAGATAAATAGGTAGAATGAGTAAAAGAAAAGATTAGTGTGTGATTCTCTTATTACATTTTCATTTGCATCCGTCCTTATCTGTTATGGTATCTTCATTTTAATTATTGCAATAAATTTGTGCTCTTTTTCTTAGTTGTTTCTCAGAAGTCAAACTCTAAACGTTACTGATTACTCTTCAATGCAAATCCCTACTGGCTCCATATTCTTTCCCTTATATAGCTGAAGTATGTGCTACACACACAAACACAAACACAGAAAATCACATTCCAGATTTTGGAGTCTATTTCTCAATTATCTGGAGTAGGTGAGTTCTTAGCTTCTTTTATTTTTTTACTTAATTATTTGACAAACATGTTAATGCATATAACTAAATTGAAACCAGATAGAAAATGAATGTGCATTTTGTATATTCATTGTTCGTGTGTGGAACTTCTCACATTGCCAGTCTGACAGCAGAAAAACTGTGTAAAAAATGGATTCTGGCTATGGAGGAAGTGGATCAGGTAATGAACAGACTTCAAACTCTCAAAGGGGTAAGAAGCAACGTCGTCGACACTCAACACGACAAATACAGAAGCTTGAAGCGTAAGATTAAAATATAGCACACTTGTTTTTCTTATGGATGATTTAATTTGTTTTTGCTATTTTAATTGTTTTTTAAACAAAGCAATACAAATTCAGATAAGGGTTACTATTTTGATGTTATTTATCTATACACGTCGAATTTCTAGTTATTAATGAATACTTAAGTGTTGCTTATTTTTGCTAAGAGTAGAAGAGATTCCGTATTTTTTGATAATAGGTAATGGTTACAACTTTCTTGATGCAGCAATTAAAATTGAAGAACTAAATACTTGGTTAAACTGTTTTAGATTTTCGTTTTTAAGGGTTTCAAATCCCTGAATTATTTTTTATTTATTCTATTGAAAACATGAATATTTTGCTCCTGACTGATGGAAATTGTGCAGGTTCTTTAAGGAATGCCCATATCCAGATGAAAATCAGACGCGACAATTGAGCAGGGAACTAGCACTTGATCCCAATCAGATAAAGTTTTGGTTTCAAAATAAAAGAACTCAGACGAAGGTGTTATGTATATTGGTTGATTTATACATTTGTGTTCCTGTCTCCCATTTCAATCTCAGTTGTGCTGATATTTAACATTGTGCAATCTATGTATTTTAGGCTCAACACGAGAAAGCAGAAAATAGTAGCCTTCGATCTGAAAATGAAAGAATTCAATGTCAGAATTTAGCAATGAAAGAGGCACTGAATAACATCATCTGCCCGATTTGTGATGGTCCACGACTTGGCGAAGAAGAGAAGCAATGTAATATACAGAAATTAAGAATGGAAAATTCCTTACTGAAAAAAGAGGTGATTGTTTCCTTTTCTTTAAACAAAATACAAAATACATGTGTGCCTAGGTAGGGAATATCTACATCGTCTATTTTATAGAAATGATTAGTACAAAAGGATGGACGCATTCCAAATTTATTACCAGCCCATGGAAAAAGTTTACTTTTGTTGAGAAGTCTTGAAAGAAGAGAAGTGAACTCATTTTTGGTACAATTTGCAGCACGAACGGATGCTTAACTCATATTTCAGCTTCATGGGAAAATTACCAATTTCTTTGCAAATGGCATCTCTTGGTGTTGGATCTTCATTGAGTGTTCCTGGAAAACAATTTTTTGGTCAAGGGAAAGGAGGCCGTCCTATTGATCCTGAACAAATTTAACGGAGTTCACAGAATATCACTTCACCATTTCAATTGAGGGAAATACAGGAGATGGAGAAGTCAATCATTAATAAAACCAATATGCAAGGTGGTCATTCAAGTGACTTCAACGACCAGTTTATTTTCCATTAATTTTTCTAAGTGACATTGTATGACTAGTATTGTGATATTCTTCACAAGTTTAAGAAATAATATGGTTAGATACAACAAAAAGTGTTTCATCAAGCATTCCTTTTTCACGTAGTCCTTACGATATGGTAAATCAACTTAAGGAAGATTATGGATATGATTTCAGAAGTGAAAAAGCTCACTATCCTCACGCACCTCATGACACGTCAGATCCATGAAATAAAAAAAATAAGCAAGCCACTTATTTTATAACCCTATATGTTAATTAATGTCGCAAGGTTATGATGGTTTAGTAATTTCTACTTTTTAACTCTAACTTCTGTTTGTAAATCCTTGTAAAATCAATACATGCTAAGTTACACCGAGTTATTGACTAATTTTTTAGAGTTGACAGCATTAATGAGTTCTTAAAATTAATATCGTTTGTTGTACATGCACTCCATTATATTCTCCATTCATAAATCTTCTTTGGTTTTCTTAATAGGTTACATGATCGAACATGTTCAGTTCTACGATAGTCTTAACTCATCATCTCTATAGAGACTTAATATGTTGCTGGCATGCATATGGAGTAGATTTCTAGTCTACAAAGGATGTGCAACAGATTCACATTCTCAATGGGGCTAACTAATAGACAGAGACATGAACTTGAAAAAGGTGTGAAATTCGTGTCTTGTTGAGAGAAAAAAATGACCTTTTTTGTCTAGTGACTTACTCAGCTGAAGGCAGGAGAAATTTAATGGAACTTACTCATGGAATGATCAAGAATTTTTTATTTTTTTATTTTTTTTGAAATATTGAGCATGTCGAACTATCTCGGTTTTTCCAACATTTCAGAATTGAATAATAGTGGAGTTCGAGTCTCGCTTAGACAAAGCAATGGTCTAGGTGATGAAGATTAAATCTTGATGGTTTTAATTTTAATTTAGGCAATTTTATCTATGAAATTGTATTTTAATTAAATTAGTTTAGTCTTAAATTCTCGAACTTATGAGTCCAATTTTCTGTATTCGTACTTGAATCAAAGAGTTTGATGACTAGATTTCTGGTATTCTTAGGAATCAACATAAACTAGAACGTGATTGTATTTCAGTATTCGTTTGGAATCAACAAGATTTTAATGCCATGTTCGTTCATGTTTATTATTATAGCTTATGCCACGCTACATCACCAGGCCAACCCAATGGCTTGATTATCAGTGCAGCCACCTCTATGTCTTCCCATATCACCTGAGAATCTCTTTAATTTCTTCAAAGATGATTAAAAAGATCGTCGTGGTATAAATTGTCAATAAATTTTTTAATACTTGGATAATATTGTCAATGCTTAAAAGTATTTGAAAAAAGCATAGAAATTTCTGAGAGAAATCCTGTTAGTGAGATTGCACACATCTCAACTCGAACACATCCTGGAAATTGTATCTCTATCATCCAGGTTACTTCCTCTCTACTTAGCTATATATGGCGCTGTAAAGCAATTTAATATTTGTTGCTTAATTTATGGCCTTCTCAAATGCACATAATTGAGTACCAATGGTTATCTTACCGCAATGGTATTTGAGATCTATGCAACTATATTACCCAAGGAGAACAACATGCTGATGCTCCAAGAGTGCAGCATTGACTCCCATGAAGCAATTATAATATATGTCCTCGATAGAGTTACAATCCATCACCTTGGCTGTTAATGGTAAAGCCACTATGATAATTCATATACTTCCATCTTGATATATAATCTCAATTGATGGCCGCCTTGATCATAACGGAATTGGATGTCAAGCAGCTCAAACATGAGTAACTCCAGTGGTTCGCTATGTTGGAATTTGGTTTAGAGAATAAAAATAAATTTAGTGAAGTATGGAAAAGTGACTTTTGTGTCAACTTTGCTAAAATAATCAAACTTGATCTGATAGTCAAATTTTGGATATAAATAGACTAACTTGCTCTACTCATCGAGTAGATCGTAGTGGTATATTTGGAATCTCAAAACCAATTACGGATGAATGAGAAATTGCGGTCCAAAGTTGGATAGAAAAGAAGAAATACGGGGTGAAAAAATAGCTAACTCCATAGCTTGCCTATTGCTTGAGCGAGCTCGAATGATGAGACTGTCGTTCGAACGACGGTCTAGCTACAAGCGAGTGAGAGAAGTTCTAATGAATATGTATTACTGTCGCTCGAGCGAGAGGTGGCTAACGACATCAAATGCAACGACATTTGGCAAATGTTGTTGAGTTTGGGGTGCGGCACTTCATTCACAATATTTTTTCCTCTATATATACGACCCTATGGACGTCCATTATGCATCCCATATCATTTTTGCATTCATCGTTACATCAAAAATCTTGCAAAATACTCTCCAAAAGTCATTCCAAAACCATTTTTCTTGTAGAGGGAAATTTTCGTTCCAAGTTCATTGTTGCTTGTGGTTTGAAGTGATTCTACTACAAGTTGTATATGTTCTATCTTGGGAGACAAGTGTCGTATTCCGTTAACAGCGTTGTAGGGCAATATTGTCTTAAGAAAAAAGTGTTTTCACTTGCCTCGGATTTCAATCTTCGCTTTATATTCTTTTTCTTTTCTTTCTTTCCCTTTTCCTAGAATTTAATTACGCTTCTGTGAATTAAATATTTTCTTTGTCTAAACAACCATTTACATATACTAACGCTCCAACAATCTTAAGACAATATTCGTTTATGTGTGGTTGTTGTTGGACACCTTTTCTTCATCTTTGGAATAAGTCTTTATGTGCTATTTCTTTCTTTCATTATTTTATACGTTGAACTTATATTTATAACAGAAATGAATATTGTGGAGACTATTTTGAGTCAAAACAAAAAATGGTACGAACCATGTGATTCCACCTTTGGCCATATCTATATCAAACTCTTATATCCCATATGAGGAAAATCGAAAACGTTTGCAGGTGTGAATTTTAAAAGAAGGTAACAAAGGATGTTTTATCTTACTACTTTGAGTTTGGCAAAGTTCCTAAAAGAAAATGTTCCTGCTGTACAAGAAGGAAAAAATAATCGTGAGTCAATTATTGCATTGGATGCATGGAAGTGTTATGATTTCCTTGGCAAAAATTCCATCCTAAGTAGATTGGACAATACATTTTATGGAGTGTATATTTTGATGGACTTGACCAAGGATCTGTGAGATTCGTTGGGAAAGAAGTACAAGACCAAGGATGCCGAAACAAAGAAGTTCATTGTTGGGAACACCGTGATAATTTAAGTGTCAAGGATACGTTACCTTAATACACGGTTTGTCAATAGAAGATTCATTTGTAAAGATTTATTCTTTCCATCTTTATGGTAATTAGCATTTATTAGTAATTATCCTAATGCGCATTGTAATTGACTATATATAGAAGAAATACTCACCACAATTGAGTGTGATGGATTTTGCTCAAACCTTTAGATGGTATCAGCAGCTTTCTCAGATTAGCCTCCATCGAACCATTTGCTTCAATGGCTACCGAAAACACCTCACCCACCCTTCTCTCCTTCAACACCATGATTCACATGGTAACCATAAAATTATCATCCTCTAATTATCTCCTATGGAAGAGCCAGCTTCTTCCTCTACTTGAAAGCCAAGAACTACTCGGCCATGTGGATGGCACTCTTTAGCTACCTCCACGTTTTGACCCTAAAGGTTCTAGGATGCCAAGCATCAAACATCTAGCATGGAAAAACACTAATCAGCGTCCATTGAGTCTTTTGCTTTCCTCTTTCACAGAGGAGGCCATGGCTGAAGTTGTATGCCTCTCCACCTCACGCGAGGTCTGGCTAGTACTCGAAAATACCTTCAGTCATCAATCAAAAGCTAGAGAAATTCATCTCAAGGACGACCTTCAACTCATGAAATGTGGAACTCGATCGGTAACATAATATGCTTGAGTGTTCAAATAAGACCCGTCGACGACACTGATAAAGCTCACAAGTTCCTTCGAGGACTAGGTTCGGAGTTCACAAGTTTCTCCACCGTCCAAATGGCCCAAACGCCTTTGCCTGCCTTCATTGATTTGGTCTCCAAGGCTAAAAGCTTCGAGATTTTCCCACGGTCTCTTGAATCCTCTAGTCCTCCAACTGCAGCTTTTATAGCCACAAATCGCGGCCCCAATCACCCAAATCCTAGGCATTTAACCGCAACCAACATTGGCGAAATTCCTCTTCAAATCGCGGTAATGGACGTTCAAACTTCGAGCAGGGATGCCGTCCAACGCGCTGCCAAATCTGCTGGCAGGAAGGGCACTATGCCTACAAGTGCAACTCGAGGTATGCACGGGGAGGAGATGATGTAGGCAACACAATCCATCTCACTGAGGCTTTTAACGCCTCCTGCTCTCTAAATGGCCCGAGCCTAGTAATTGGTACTTGGACACAAGGGCTTTGGCCTACATGACACCAGACATCTCCCACTTGGATCAAGCAAATAATTATACGGGTAAGGATTAAGTAATTGTGCTTCCCTACCTATTACCTCTCTTACCTTAACACTTAATTTATTGGATGTTTTAATCGTTCTTCGTCTAACCGAAAATCTCCTGTCAATTAGTAAATTAAAATCTGATTTTCCTCTTTCTGTTATATTTACTAATAATTTTTTTCTATCCAGAATCGTCAAATGGGAAAGGTGGTGATATCCGGTAAAAAAGATGGCGGCTTATATGTGCTGGAGCGCGGAAATTCAACTTTTATTTCTGTTCTTAAAAATAAAGCTTTACATGCCTCGTATGACTTATGGCATGCTCGTCTTGGACATGTGAACCATTATGTTATTTCCTTTTCAAATAAAAATGGCCATCTCTATCTTACCTCTTTATTGCCTTCTCCTACGTTATGTGACACATGTTAAATTGCAAAGAATCACCGCTTGCCTTATTCTCGTAATGATCGTCTAATGTATTGGATCTTATTCATTGCGATATTTGGGGTCCTTTCCCCGTCAAGTCAAATTCGGGATTCATTTATTATGTGCTTTTTATTGATGATTATTCCCATTTCACTTAGCTTTACCCTTTGAAATTAAAATCCGAATTTTACGATATTTTTATTCACTTTCAAAAACTTGTGGAAAACCAACATTCCACCCGCATCAAAAAATTTCAAAGTGATGGTGGTGCCGAGTTTACAAGCAATTGCTTCAAAGCAAATCTTAGCACCTCGGGTATACACCATCAACTCTCTTGCCCATATACACCTACTCAGAATGGCCGCACTGAAAGAAAACACCGACGTGTGACTGAGACGGGACGGCACCCTTTTCCATTCCCATCTTTCTCCTCGTTTCTGGGTTGACGCCTTCATCACTGCAGCCTACATAATCAACCATTTGCCCATATCACTTCTTGGAGTTATATCTCATTTTCAGCTTTTATATGGTTCATTACCAAATTATGAGAATTTTCATCCTTTTGGTTGTCGTGTTTATCCTTGTTTACGTGATTATATGCCTCACAAATTTTCTCCTAGCAGCATCCCTTGCAATTTTTTAGGATACAGTCCTTCTTATAAAGGATTTCGTTGTCTAGATCCAACTACCTCCAGGCTTTATATCACCCGACATGCCCAATTCGATGAAAACCACTTTCCCTCTAGAGATAACTCTCAGGCGTAGCTCTTTTCCTCTCTCCACTTTTCAAATTTTCTTGAACCAAGCCTGCCCCATCCTAACCCAACTTCAGTGTCCCCTTAACACCATTCTCCGCATATTGGTCCATCCGGATCTAACCCGTGTGTTATTTGTACTGACCCAATGGACGAGTATTTGCAGGTTACTGATTCTCTTGCAGGTCTTTCTTCACCATCTCAAGATCCTTGACCACTTCCTATTGACTCTGATGTTGCTCCACTTCTCACTACTCCGACTCCTGCTCCAGCTCTTCAGATGGGTTCTCATCCCATGCTCACACGAGCCAAAGCTAGCATTTTTAAGACTCGCCATCCAGTGAATCTTAGTGTTTTGGGATCCTCTAGACTGCTTCCTGCTCTTCTTACATCCACTGAGCCTAAAGGATTCAAGTATGCTGCAAAGAATCATGCATGGCTTGCTGCCACGGATGAAGAAGTTCAAGCTCTACAACATAACCGTACCTGGGTTTTGGTCCCTAGACCTACTAACACCAACTTTGTCGGTTCCAAATGGGTATTTCGGACCAAGTATCTGCTTGATGGATCCATTGAGTGCCTCAAGGCTCGACACTTTCAGTCATGTTGTCGAAGCTACTACTATTCACGTTGTGCTCTCTTTTGTTGTTACAAACAGATGGCCTCTCCGTCAACTTGATGTAAAGAATGCATTTCAAATGGTACTCTTACTGAAAATGTCTATATGGAACAACCTCGAGTACATTGATCCTCAATACCCGAATCATGTTTACAAATTGACGAAAGCTCTCTATGGCCTCAAACAAGCTCCTCGTGCCTGGTTTCAGTGTTTAAGTTCATTTCTTCTCATTCTTGGGTTTTCTTGCAGCCGTCCAGACACCTCTCTCTTCATCTTTCATCAGCAATCTGACACTATTTATCTGCTTTGTAAGTTGATGATATTATCATTACTGGCAACAACTCTTCTCTTCTTTAGCGCTTCGCTTGCAAGCTCAATTCTGAGTTTGCCACCAAGGATTTGGGCTCTTTCAACTACTTTCTTGGTCTAGAAGCTATTTATGCTACTGATGATCTCTTTATCAGTCAGCTAAAATATACTCGGGATATTCTAACTCGAGCACAGTTACTTGGCAGCAAGTCAGTTCATACTCCTATGGTCGTCTCTCAGCATATGACTTGTGATGGACCTGTTTTCTCGGACCCACTTTCTCGGATCCCACTCTCTAAAGATCTCTAGTTGATGTCCTTCAGTACTTAACCATTACTCGTCCTGACATCTCTCATGGTGTTAACTTTGTCAGTCAATTCCTGCATGCCCATATTACAGATCACTTTCTTGCTGTCAAGCGTATTTTACGTTATGTTAAGGGCACACTTCACTTTGGTCTTTCTTTTCGCCCTTCAGCAGTTTTTGGTGCCCTAGTTGCTTACTCTAATGCTGATTGGGCTGGTTGTCCTGATACTCATCGTTCCACCTATGGCTACTCTAATTATCTTGGCGATAATCTTGTTTCTTGGAGTGCTAAGAAGTAACCCACTATTTCACGTTCTAGTTGTGAGTCAGAGTATTGTGCCATTGCCATTACTACAGCTGAACTTCTTTGCTCACCAATCTACTTCATGATCTCAAGGTTTCTATTTCACAGAAGCCTATTCTTTTATGTGACAACAAAAGTGCGGTCTTCTTAAGCTCCAATCCTATGTCCCACAAACAGGCAAAATATGTTGAATTAGATTACCATTTTCTTTGAGAACTTTTTGTTGTTGGCAAACTTCGCACTCATATGTGCCTTCTCATCTATAGGTTACGATCTCTTTACCAAAGGTCTCTCTCGACCTCTCTTTGAATTCTTTCGTACCAAGCTTCATGTCCATTCAACTCCGACGCTCAGCTTGTGGGGGTGTCAAGGGATACATTACCTTATACACGACTTGTCAATAGGAGATTCATTTGTAAAAATTTATTCTTTCCATCTTTATTATAATTAGCATTTATTTGTAATTATCCTAATACACATTATAACTGACTATATATAGAAGAAATACTCACCACAATTAAGTGTGGTGCATTTTGCTCAAACCTTTACATTAAGTACAAGAACTTCAAGTTCTACTTCATGATATACATGCTGAAAAGATGGAATTGAGTGAGTCCTTCTAAGTTGCAGCCATCATTGAGAAACTCCCTCCTA
>CAIGRN010062013.1:0-14053 GCA_903798345.1 Fraxinus anomala
TAATAGCATTGATATATATATATATCATTTTTCTTCTGGCAGTCACCATAAAACTTCATTGGGCACTCATACCAATTTTTTTCTCTCTCTAAATCAGTAAACATCACACAGAAATTTTATTTTCCATCAATAGCCAGAATACGTAGATGGATTCCACGATAGATCTAACCATACCTTTGAATTACACATTTGTAACAAATCAGCCTCTTAAAACGGTTAATTTAACGGCTTGGGCATAAAGTTGGATCGTTAGATACACCCTCATTCGTAATATTATTGCATGATTCGTGAACTTAATAACTTTATAGGTTGCACAATATTGAATGTCTCCTTTATTTTCATAAATAACCAATGTTACACGCATAAAGAAAATCATTTAAGAGTGATTCAAATAAGATGTTTTGGCTTCATAACGTATTAAGCATGAAACCGATCATTGGAGATAGTACATTGAACATCAGAATCATAATCCTCGGAGCAACTACATTCGACCTCCACAACAATGATTTTATTTTAATCAACCAATCCACAATATTCCAAAGATCTATGTTTTTTTCTTGTCACCCTATTTGTGGAACACATGTGCTAGTTATGCTTATCCAACTCTTTCTCTTCACATAAGTTTAGCATGACTTTAGAAAAGCCAAACGGACCCAAAGTTTAAAGTCGCTATGAAAAGGTGGGCCCCAAAAACAAAATTTTAGAGTCAGAAATTGATGAATTCTAGCAAATTAAATATGGACCCACACATCTTTACGATACTATTATCGAAACATAGCAATCTCATCAACTATCCGAAAAATCGAGATGAGTATGTCCTAATAAATATGGACATCCATATTTCATGTTCCGTTCACATGCACCACATATAATTGCTAAACACATGCTACAAGTTGCGACTTGAATCGATTTCGTACACTCAATATTCACACGTTTCCAAGCCCAACCACTCGCTATAAATATAACGAGAGGAGCTACTTGTACACGCCATATGGCAGGGGGACATGTGGCAAGGAACAGGCCCAAGTGGCCTGTACAAATAGAATTTTCCAACCAAATATTATTGAGCATCAAGTCATTATTTTCGATTAGACCTGTTGGGCCCAAATATAATTGACATTCAGCATCTTGTACCATCTATTTTGAAATAAAAATTATTCTTTATTTTAAGATTTTAAACGTTTTTACCGTGGCACAATGACTGATATAAATTCAAGCACAGAAGTTGAATAAATTAACTAAAACAAGCCCTACGAGTTACTCAGAGTGCGTTTGATTACATTTATTTTTTATGAAAAATGTTAGTTTTTTATCCAAATTTTTACTTTTAGAGTGTTTGATTGCTATTTTTTTCATTGAAAATATTTTTCAACTTTTGAAAATATGTTTGGTTTTCCTTATTTTTAAGAAAACATTTTCTTTGGAGGAATCAAAACAAGAAAAATATTTTATTTTTTAGAAGATATTTTCCATATCAATCAAACACACTTTTAAGGTATACGATTACGATGTATTGTTCAATTCAACTCGATTTTTTTGTATTATAAAAAATGAGTATTAAGGTCGAAAATAGTCTCCATCCTAAGTTTTTTTTTTTTTTTTAATCATATGAATATGATGCCTCTAAATTTCATTATTATTTGGCTCAAAAGTCCAATGAAATATGAACTCAAACCGGTTGAGGCCACGTGTCCTCGTCAATTATGAGCCGAAAAGATCATTCGACAGATTTGACTACATGTAAATTAGGGGTTACATAATTGTTACATAATGTCACATGATACTCTATTATTGATTAATTTAAAATATAATCAATTTTTTCGTTCAACTTTTTTCCTCCATATCATATTATATAACTTCTTATATACAATGTTGCTGTATAAGTAGGAAAATCTTCCCTCGATCCTTCAATCCTAAAATCCATGTGAATACGTAAGAGCACCTTTTTACTTTTTAAGAGTAAATTTCAGAAACGTCCTTCAAGTTTATGATAATTAAATATACATCTTTCTCTTTTCAGAAATTTCAAATGGATAATTATATTACCACTACAAATTTTATTAAGTGCACCATAATTTATAGTATTTTTCATATTTACTTAAATAAGTAAAATTACATAATTAGAATTTTAATATATAATTAGGATAAAATAGATTATTGTTACTCCACGAACAAAAACCTAAAATTACATAGCTTTTCCGACAACTTTTGCTTTGCGGCAAAAAATAATTTTCTTTTTATCACGATAAATATATTTATACTCAATGGTGTTATTCCAATTTTTTTTAATTGTTGTTTCCTAATCTGGTGGTTTCATGCATGGAGAATTAACTAGAATAAATTAAGGATCTCCTCTCTTCTGCACATAATCCTCCTCTCTTCATAAACGGCCTTGCTGTTAGGGTGCCCAGATAGCTCTGGTTTATAAAAAAAATTTATAAAGTTATATAGCTCTGGTTTGATTTAGTTAAAAATTATAAATTATTTGTAAATTTGATAAAACTTGGTTAAATGTGTGATTAAACGGTTGATAAAAATTGCGAGTCTCATTAAATATTTAGTTGAAAATGAATAAAGTCAATCTTTTTATGTATTATTTCGATGCGTTCAAAATTATCAAATTTGATGGTTCAACTATAGAATTCGACCTTTCAATCTTGTAATTGTCGAGTTCTACCAATTCAATATTCAAATTCTATAAATCATAGACTGGGAGTTGTTCACAAGCAAATAAATATGAATGAGGGGGAATTGAATAGAACTTGTAGGTATTACGATATGTATAGATAAAAAAGTGATTTCATCAAAAATACTTTTTACTCGAAATGAGTATAAACACTTGTCCAAACATACTCTTATGTATTAAAGCACGCATTTGAGGACGCTTCACGTTCTTCTTTATATGAACAAATAAATGGAAAATAAATTATAAGAAAGTAATTTTATTCAAATGGAAACAAAAAATGGTTTAAAATACCTAATTTGTATTTAACACTTGTTTGATCTCTCTTATTTTTAAAATATACTTTTCTCTTCTATTCGATAAAATAATATTACACGTAAATCTAAAAAAATCTTATTTTTTAACAATAAATTCTCCATCAACTCACCACTCAAATATGCATTATTTGCTAAATTTGGCCAAACACAGTCCTTCTATATTAACGTCTCAAATTTCGATTACGTCACATGTACATCACGTTTTATAGATCTGATAATTGATGTACACGAGATTTGATTGAATCGAAATATTATCAATTAAATAAAAAATAAATTTCCTTCAATTTTTTGACACCTAATTAATCAGTAAAATATTATATAAATGATGCTTTCCCACAAAATTGGAAAGAGTCCAAGATAGAATTTGTGGAATACGCGGAGAAAAGTATGATTTTTATTTCTCCGTCAAACAGTTGGAGCCATTAGCAATGACTAATAATATTCCAACACATTAAAGTATTTTGACGAATGCACCGTTTTTTTTTTATATCAATATCATCTAGAAGTAAAAATGACAGATTCACATAAAAATAATCTTATCGCTAAGTGGAAATTACACAACACTCCTCTAGGTTAAGAATTTGAACAATTTTGATCCAAGATTTAAGAGAGAAAGGATTTTTTTTTTTTTTTTTTTAATTTCGTCACACTGTAATCTTGTTTAATATAGTGGCCATTTTACTGGATATTAGTTGCTATGCTTGTTACTTTTTCCCTGAAAAAAAAATTCAAGTGGCTCACTAACTAACTTCTTTTGTTATTACTGCTCGTTGGAGTGTTATCGAGATGACTATATTATGCATACATATCGATTATTCTTAGTGCAAAATTATAAATATTACAACAATAAAAAATAAAAAAAGCATAATTTTTAGGGGTAATTGCAACAGTATTACCAAACATTTCATTTTATAGTAGACGTTGCACAAATCTTTCATTTGTGGCACCTATGGTATCAAACCTTTCAAAAATTAGCACATGATGTTCAAATGGATGATTTCTATTATTTTGACCGTTAGTTGACCAGATAATTGACATTGACAATAATTTTGACTAATTTTAAAAAGTTAAAATGGTAACTTTAAATTTAAAAATAAAAAATAAAATAACTAAAATAAAATAATTTAAATTAAAATTCGTTTCCACCCCACCCCACCCCAAAACCATCAACACCACTACCAGACGACTCAACTTCACCCACCCAATTTCAATGCTATTGCCATCTCCTCCACCGTCACCTTCATTCTCATCACCCAACATATTTTTCTTCCACAAATCTTCAAATTTTGGTATCGTTGAAGAGATCTTCAAGTATTGGAGGCGGCATTAAGGCCAACAGTGATTGGGTTATGGAGAGTATGAATAAATTGACTGATTTGTGAAATGTCCAATTTGATTCTTTAAGAATATTTCACGAGCTGATTAACTTATTTTTATTATGTGCTGCAGGGTATAATTTTTGAGTTTTAGAGATGTTAGAGCATTTACTAATATTTACTAGAGGAGGTTTAATCCTCCGGACTTGCAAAGAGCTTGAAAATGCTCTTAGAGGTTCTCTCATTGACACGCCAATTAGATCCTTGCCTTTTGGAGGAATGATCGGTGCAGCATCATACAATTATGATGTAGCCATTGCTTCTTACACCCTTAAATGGACATTTCACAATGAGCTTGGGCTTGTATTTGTTGATGTGTATCGGATTTGGGGAAGAAAAATTTGTTGGATGACGATAAATAAGGTGCGATTGTGGAGATGGCAGTGGCGCTAACATTTGGTGGGCGCGATTGAACTGTCCGATAATGATGGTGATGGTTTTAGGGCAGGGACGAGAATGTGTGGGATGGATGGAGAAGAAGATGGTGGAAATGAGTTTTAACTATTTAATTATAGTTATTTTATTATAAAAAATGTAAAGTTATCATTTTAACATTTTAAAATTAGTCAAATTTATTGTCAATGTCAATTATATGGTCAATCAATGGTCAAACTAACATAAATTATCTATTTGGACTCCATGTGTTAATTTTTGAAATGTTTGGCACCGTTGGTGGTATAAATGAAATGTTTGGGTAAAGTCTGCGACTAAATGAAAGGTTTGATACCGCTATTGCAATTATCCCTAATTTTTTAAACATAAATTTATCATTTTTTTGTGACCAAACACGATAACAAAATTATTTTACTATATAGTATCTATAAATTATAAAAAAATTGGCTTGTTCTTTTTGAATTATTATTCGACAGTATCGAAAATGAGCTCCATCTGATTTCAAATAAAGCAAATCACATTAGACAATAGACATATTATAAGAAAATTGGATGATGCTCATCCTTATTAAATTATTGTATACGAACAAGTTATTATCAGCCGTCTTTTCAAAATTATATAGTTGGTTACTTAATAGCGCTACAAAAATTTATGAAACACTTTCTTTTATTTCGAAGCTACGCCCTTTTCAAATTAAAATTATCTGGACAAATAAGAAAATGAAAGAATAACATGTAGTTTAAAGATTGGTACCACCCCTTCACTACCTTCTCCCTAAAATAATAATAATAATAATAATAATATATAAAATATACTCCCCGTCCCATTTATATATGTTTGTTTTGTTTTTCATACAAATCAAAAAATCTTATTTAATGTTATTGAAAAAATAATTTTTACCAACAACTTTTCTAGTTTACCCTCGTTTAATTATCAACAACTAGTAGTAAATTATTATTGAAAGTAGTAAAGAAATAAGGGTATATTAATAAATAAACAAAATAAAATATTCTTAATAAAGAAACAATACTATATAATTGGGATAAAGAAATAATGTAAGCGAACCTATGTAAACAGGACGGAAGGAGTATATGAAAACTCAATAGAGTACTTATTAGAGTCCACTCGAAAATTAATCAAGCCATCGAGTAATTTAGCGAACCATGAATGGGATCCATGGAATTTCACTATACGACTCTCGAAAACAAATCAAGTCATCGAGTAATTCAGCTAACCACTAATAGGACCCATGGAGTACCACACTATAGTTCGTGGTGCAATTCTGGTGGTCATAATTGGATAGGGTATTTTTTTAAGTATGACAGCTCTTGTACCCTAACCTGTTGAGGTACATCCCGCGATTTACCTCCTCCACAATGCTCTAGGGGTGTGGCGGTGAGAGACCCTAAAGGTAGGGGTTTAACCTTTAATAAAGAAATAAGACTATATAATTGGGACAAGAAAATAAGGAAAGTGAATCTATATAAATGTGAGGGAGGGAGTAGTATACAAGGGTAAAATTGGAAAGTCCACATTTATAATTTAGTTTTAGATGGGAGTTTTTGTAAGTTTTGAAAAAATACGAGGGTATCTTTTGTAATTGTCTCTTATTAATAACAATTTATAGAGGCCTTCTGCCATTTGAGTTGTAAGCCAATAGTTGGTTGCGAGAGCTGACCAAATTCAGAAAATACTCAGAACCAGATTTTTCAGGTTTGAGAGGTTTACGGTAAATTTCAGTTGCAATTGTTAGTGATTGGGGAATGGTATTGATACAAGAAGGGAAAGAGGAACCAGAAGGGATTAAACGACGGGAGAAGAAGGGGATGCGACTGGGCAAATACGAATTGGGAAGGACTCTTGGGGAAGGAAACTTTGGAAAAGTTAAGTACGCAAAAAACGTGGATTCAGGCCATCCATTCGCCATTAAGATCTTGGAGAAGGATAGAATTATTGTCCTCAAGATCACCAACCAGGTCATTCCTTCTTGATCACACAATTTTCCCTTCGATTAACTCGGAAAGATCGATGAATTGTTTTTTTTTTTTCGTTGAATGCATGAAACAATGTTGGTCGATCGTCATAATTGATTACTATATGTCAATTTGATGTTTGAACGACTAGGAATAGGATGGGTGTTTCTGAGAAGATCTGAATTGGGACATGACATTTTAATTTTGTCTTTATTGAAGTTTCTTTCTTCTAAATCGAGTTTTTTTTGGTATAATTCATTCGAAATATGATTTTTAGTCTGAAAAAGGAACTGACGACGTGGAATTTTTGATTCAAGCGTGCAGATTAAGAGAGAAATTGGAACCTTGAAACTTATCAAGCATCCAAATGTTGTCAGATTACATGAGGTATGTGCATAAGCAATCAATTTCGAAAGAACTGAAAGTTATTATTTCTATATTCCTTTTTTTTTCTCTCTCTCTCTTCTCGATATACTTTTTCGGAATATTTTCAGATCTTATCATCACGAAACGAATAAAAATGATGTTCTACCTTTTCGCTTTATGGATATGGATTCTTTGCGTTTTCAGAAAGAATTCTTCCTACTTTTTCCCCGTATTATTTTGTTTGAATTTCTTCAATATCCAATAGAATCCTGATCCTTTGAGAGGTTGAGTGCAGAAGTCTTTGAGTTTAAGCAACCTAAAACATTCACTTTTTTTTGTCTTGAGTTCGAATCGTGGAATGCGACATAAAGCCATGAGAGATGTTTTTACAATTTATGCCTTTATCTGTAGTTATATCATATGATGCACGTGGTTGGTGGTCCACCTATAATTCGAGGTCGAACAATTCTGATTTCAAAGACGTGGTCCTGATTTGTCATCTTGTGTTACAGTCTACACAATTGCTAGACGAGTTTGAAAGACATGTGATGACATTAAATCACAATACCTGAATTGACATTACAGTGGCTTATCACCATATATGCTTTATGCATCAAAAGATAACTTGTAGTAGCGTAGTGGCTTTCATACTACCAACACCAGAAAATAATCTCTCTCGTAGAGTTGATTCACTGGTTGAGTAGTAGAATGTATGCGTGATCTGACACGCAGAGTTTACTTGCCTAATTAACAAAGTATAAAGCACCTAGCTTAGGGATGTTATTTCTTTGCCAAATCAAAAGCTGGGGAGGAAAATATTCCTCCCTTCTCTGTGAAATCTACCACATATTCAAATACACAACCATGTTGCTTGCAGCCTCCAAATGAATTTTTGTTTGACTTTCAAGTCAAGTTAGCAATGTTATTGGGTTATATCTCATAATGATCGTTTCAAATTATAAGTTGAAAAATATTCTGATTAATTTTGTTTAGTAGTATGAATCGATGTCTTCTCTAAACCTGTATTGACTTTGTTAAACAAAAAAAGTCCAATAAAGAAATTTATTTTAAAATAGAGAAGTCTTTTGCAGGCAGTAATCAGTTTATCATTGTAATATGAACTACAAATCGACCAAACATGATAAATAATTTCACTAACGATGTCAATGCTTTATCTTTTATATGGCGCGGATTCAATTGTGTTTCTTCTTATTAATGGACAACCAGGTTTTAGCAAGCAAAACCAAGATATACATGGTCCTTGAATACGTGAATGGTGGGGAATTGTTTGATCGGATTGTAAGTAACTTTTGCAATTGCAACAGTCGAACATACCTGCATGAAGAATGATCTCAAATTTGAATTTTGAAGTTTAATGTTGCTTAATGGTAATGGTTTGCAGTCATCTAAGGGAAAACTCTCGGAGGCTGAAGGCAGGAAGTTCTTCCAGCAGTTAGTTGATGGTGTTAGTTACTGCCACAATAGAGGCGTTTTTCATAGAGATCTCAAGGTAATAAAATATTTTAAAATATAAAACATAGGAGAGAGAGGACAACTGGGCAGATATTTAAGTATCTTGGCATTATACTTACGTTCACATAAAACTTTCATTTTTCGTTGCCTGACTTATTTTCTTCTGAAATGCAGCTGGAGAATGTTCTAATTGATACCAACGGAAACATAAAGATAACAGATTTTGGCCTCAGTGCATTACCACAACATTTTAGGGTATAATGGCAAAAAATCCAACTCTTCTTGCATAATTCTTCTCCAATCACTTAATTATTTCTGTCAAAATGTAGGATGATGGATTGCTGCATACAACTTGTGGAAGTCCAAACTACGTTGCGCCTGAAATTCTTTCTAACAGGGGATACAATGGTGCCACCTCAGATACCTGGTCATGTGGTGTTATCTTATATGTAATTCTGACAGGGTACCTACCTTTTGATGATCGAAATCTGGCAGTACTCTATCAGAAGGTAGTCCCTTATATTCGTGGCATGGTGAATTCTTTTTCTTTACTTATGAGGAGTCTTTAATATGTAGTCTTCTATTTGCATATCAGATTTTTAAGGGGGATGCTCAGATACCCAAATGGCTGTCCCCTGGAGCTCGGAACCTAATAAAGAGGATTTTGGATCCCAATCCTCGTACTCGGATGACAATGGCTCAGATAAAAGAAAATGACTGGTTCAAACAAGATTATGTTCCTGTACAACCCATTGAAGAAGATGAAGAAGAAAATGCATACTCGGATGATGAAGTATCATCAATTCACGAGCCAGTAAGAACTTATCTTTTACTACTATCCTTCACTCGCTTTAATTCTTTAATTTTGTATTAAATTGATAAGTTCTATCTATTACATAGCCATCGGACGCAGAGAAAGATCCAGAATCACCCACCCTCATCAATGCCTTTCAGCTGATTGGAATGTCTTCGTGTCTAGATCTATCTGGCTTCTTTGAGAAAGAGGTAGGAGTGTATTTACAAATTCAAAATGAGTATATATATCTTTGAATAAGATGTACATTCTCACAGAAATGACAAAATGGAATTCGTAAATTAAAAATGACCGTGTTTTCTTTAGGATGTTTCTGAGAGGAAAATAAGATTCACGTCGAATCATTCCCAACGAGAATTACTTGAGAAGATAGAAGATTCAGTAACTCAAATGGGGTTTCAAGTCCAAAAGAAAAACGGAAAGGTTAGTATTATCTCCACCAACTTTTTCCCTCCGAAAATATGATATTGTAAAAATTGAATGCCAACAATTTTATCAGTAGTGCGGTGGAAATTGAGGATCTCCATTTGTGATAGTAATTTCTAGGAGATGTTTTCCTGTAGATTTTGCTAATTATATAGAGTTGTTGTCAATTTGTATAGTTGAAAGTAATCCAAGAGCACAAAGGACAGAAAAGCCCTGGTAGTCTGTCTATAGCAGCAGAGGTAAGTATTATTCGTAGTGATGATGATTTAGCACGACATTATTGTTCTAAATTTCATTCTATAACAATAATTTTCTTCTTATGGCAGGTATTCGAGATAAACCCATCTTTGCATGTAGTTGAGTTGCGAAAATCGTATGGTGATCCTATATCATACAGACAGGTAGTTCTCGATTAGTCATCTCTATTCCAACTTTTGACGGCCTATATAATTTTTTGACGGTTTGGGGTATCTGGTGGTTTATGCAGCTCTGCGAAAAGCTAACTAGTGATTTGGGCGTACCACGAAGCGAGGAGCTTGTAGCCACAGATATATGACAACTGTATATATAAATCAGTTTATGCAATTCTCTATGATAAAATGTCTAGGAAAATTCATCATTCGAAGTACAAAACTGCATTTATGCTTTTTTTTCTGTCCAATGGTTTGAATAACTTAGTCGTTTCCCCCTTATTGAGCTGCCCGGCCGAGAAACCAGAATTCCGGGAGTCATGTTAGGACGGTAAACATCAGTTGATGGAAGCGTTGGATAGAAATAGCCAAATAGGCATTTGGTTTGTAAAAGTCGATCATCATATATTATTTAAATGAGCTTTTCAGCTTAAATTAGATTCAGTTTATTTGCTGATGTCTGTTATACATGCAATCTTGTATATGTGTATAATAAGAAAGATTTTGAACTGATGCATTTATTTTCTTCCGTACATTATACTCGTAAAGAAGTTTACTTTATACACGATTACGAGAATCGACACTTCACTATATTACCTAAGACATGACTACAATCTCAACTGATATAACATTTAACAACTCGTGACTCCATTCCCTAGAGATGTTTGACTAGTATATCGTATCTCGATTTTTCAAGAAAGTTCAAAAAAAATAAAAAATATTCATTATGTCAAAGTTATTTAAGATATTTTATAAAATGTGTAGATTAAAATTAGATTTTTAATAAAAGTTAATGATACATTTAATTAAAAAGTTGTGAGTTCAATGAAATGCGTAATTAAAATTAACTGTTGATTTTGATATGAATTTGAAATTAGAATTTAATCTTATAGCACTCAATAGAAATTTACTATTAAATTCAAGATGAAACGAACGAAGAAAGGCATGAAAGAAAAACCTATGGATTGCAGAAATGGGCAAGCAATGGTGATTGAATTTATTTATAATTTAAATAATATTTATTTGAAAAGTAACTTCCAATTTTTATTTATTTATATAAATAATATAAGTTTCTTTTATCTGCCATTATTTTATTTATTTTTTCTCAAACTCGTTTTTAAATATATATTTTCGCTATAAAATTTTTACGCGTAAATTTAATTTTTTTTTCTTTTTCTTTTACTTTTTAATCATATATTTTTTGAAAATTTATTATTCCAAAACTCGTTGAATAATGGCGGACAAACTGGTAAAAGTAAATTTATTACTTCTAAGCTTAGAAAATCATTTTTTTCAAAAATATTGAAACCCTGCTGTAAACCCTAAACCCCATTCTTTCTCCAAGCAACACGCACGCAGAAACTCGATCTCCATCATGAAAAACGCAGAAAAATAGTGTTCCTAATTCCTATTTCTCACCGATTCGATTTGTGATAAGTATGTTGGCCGTGTCCAGAGGCCTCATTAATCGTATCTCACATTCGCCTGCAGCTGTAACAGTTGCAATTTTCTCAAGGATCCAGTTGAGAACGCTCATTGCGGAGCCTTCAGTGAACGAGGGCAATGATTCGCGAATAATCAAAGCAGAGCCCAGTGTAATGGCACCCAGTTCGAGGCGAACGGGTGTAATCGCAGTGAAATGTGGAATGACGGCGTTGTGGGACAAGTGGGGCGCCAGAATTCCCATCAGCATTCTCTGGTTAGATGATAATATTGTCTCCCAAGTCAAAATTCCAGAAAATGAAGGCATTTTTGCTCTGCAGGTTCTTATATTACTGATCCTTTGTAACCTCTATTACTTCTATTTTCCAGTTTATTTGTTTTGTCTTACTTTAAGATTTATTGTTTCTTGAATTAAGCTTTTTTATATATAATTTGCTAGTTTGTTCCAACTTTGTATATCTTTCGATACTGGTTTTTAGTTCTTGTTACGGTATTGTAACCCTTCAAATTTAAATTTGTTGGGGATGGTTTAATGGGTTCATTATGTCTCGTCCTTACCACAGTTTTTAAGGTTTAGGGCCTTGCAATCGGAATCAGTTGTTGTTGGAGCATATTTGAATGAAATTTTCACTAACCTCAACTTGAAGCCTCAACACAGTAGAGAATGCATTTCAATTCCAGTCAACCAACCCAATTCTGCATATTCTATATTTATACGGATGTTAAAAAAAAAACACGTGCCAGGGTGGGGAGTTTAGCTGGCTCTACCTGTAGATTAATAACTTGTTGTACAGACGGAAAGCAGAGGTGATCTAATTCCGTGTGAACAAGTACGAAGAAGAAAAATCTAGGAAAATTAAATGTGGCGATACTACCTCCATTACACAACCAATAATTGAGTAAAGTGCTAGAAAATAATATTACTTCTTAAATGGGTTTAATTTTATGGTGGTAACCAGGTTGGATGTGGACAAAAAAAGGAGAAGCATTTGACAAAGCCTGAAGTTGGTCATTTTAGAGCTCAGGGAGTGCCCATGAAGAGGAAGCTGAGGGAGTTCCCAGTAACAGAGGATGCCCTTCTTCCAGTTGGTACTTGCATTGGTGTCCGTCATTTTGTTCCAGGGCAATATGTGGATGTCACTGGGATAACTAAAGGAAAAGGTTTTCAGGTGACATTCACTTCCTTGTCCTCTTGCCTAGTTTTTGCTTTCTTTTTACTGATGATACCCGTTTTTGATTAATGTGGACTTAATTGAATTATCAACAAATGACGTGTCTCATGCAATCCTTCGTCAACTGATAAATAAAATGTATACCAAGGGATCCATAATTTTAGAGATGACCTGAGACTTAAAATATTGTAGAAATGAAAAAGGATGTCATTACTTGTAGATCTTACTATGTTGATTGTCTCTGTTTATGTTTGGATGCCTTCAGCACCATGGGGGAGGGAGGACATTGAAGAATTGAATTTAATTGCTTTTCCACCAAAATGCAGACTTATGTGTATATACTCCATCAATACAGAATACGAGTATAATTATCAATCACTTTTCCATCTGAAAAGAACAAACTATGCAATTCTTGCAACCCATGGTACTGAAAGCATTCACATTGACATACAAGTAAATAAGTCCCTTTTCATTTTGACGATGCACTTGCAGTCTCAAATCATATCTAAAATTATGCACAGCCCAGTAATACTGAACACAGACAAGACAACCAACCACTTTTTCTACCCCATACACACCCACAAACAAACACACAGCCGGGAAGAGAATGAATGATGAAGAAAAGAAGAAAACTGGAGAAACAGGTGGTGCATGAGTAAGGTCTTCTGCTTTTGATTCCGAATGTTCTTTAGTGTATTTTGTAAGTTTGTGAGAACATAAACTGTCACACGCCCATACCTGACATAACATATCCTTGTACAAGTTAAAAAAGTGTCTAGTATGTAATTTTTATATTTCTTGGTACCTGTATAGGAATTATACAATTGAATCCATGTTTACCACTTATGGAAGCCAGCTCTCAAGTACCTTTGAGTTGTATCATATGACAATGTTTTCATGTTCTGTTGGTTTGCAGGGTGGAATGAAAAGGTGGGGCTTTAAAGGTATGCCTGCATCTCATGGTGCCTCCTTATCACACAGAAGTATTGGTTCCACTGGTCAGAGAGATGCTCCTGGAAAGGTGTGCAACAGTCCTCATACTGATGAAGTTCATTTTGTTTTTCATAAAATCTGATGTGTAGTTTCTCTTCCACTCGTAACCCTTTAGATCTTTTCTAAAGGCGATACTGAATTTCCATTTAATTTCCGCTGCTCATTTTCCCTTGAGTTTCATTCAGACCATTCAATTCATAGATGTAGATCTCGG
>CAIGRN010062024.1:0-11229 GCA_903798345.1 Fraxinus anomala
TTTTTTTTTTTTTTTTTACATCTCTGACTTGAATTCTATAGTTTTGTGACCATATGCCAAAGGGGAAGATTGTTAGGTTTTTTGTTATATTGGCAATTCTTTAGATAACAGGATTATCATAAAAGAATAAGATTGTTGTAAAAGTCAAGGAGTCTTTTGGAGGGTTGTATAGATGAATTAGAACGAGGAGAAAGAGTCGCTGAATTTACGCTAGCATGTCGCCTAGCTAATGCTCGAGCGTCCAAAGCAGAATCATTGTCCCCCGCCTATCGCCTAGCTGATGCTCGAGCGACACACCTCTCTAGATATTCATTTTCCGCCCGCCAGATGCTTATTCCTGACTTCTTAAGATGTTTATTTCTCGCCTCTCACCATTGTTGAGTTTAGCTATAAGACGTCGTCTTTCCGAGGTCGCTTATAAGACTCCGATAGTTTGAGAGCTTTTCTCGAGATGTCTATTTCACGCCTCGCCAGATGCTTATCCCAGACTTCGCGAGATTTATTCCTTGCCTCTTAATATCGTCGAGCCTATCTTAAGACCTCGTCTATCCAAGTCTACTTATAAGACTTAGATAGTTCAATAGCTATTCGTACGATTCAAGCAAAGCGGATGACACATGTCCCCACGTATAAAAAGCCATGGGAGAAGTCATTGTATGGATGAACCATCCACTATGCAGGGAAGGCGACAAAGAGCTGGATCTGAAATGGGACCACCTCCTAATTCATCAAAGCAGATAGGACATGCCTCTCATTGACAAAAAGCCATGAGAGACGCCTCTGTATGGATGAACCATCTACCATGCAGGTAAGTATGGGCAATTGAACGAAGAGCTGAAATACATGCCTTCCATTGCGAAAAAGTCATGGGAGAAGCCTCTGTATGGATGAACCATCCACCGTACAGGAAAGCATGGGCGCTTTGTAGAAAATATGGATCCCAAAAGAGACAACCTCTTAATTTGTCAAAATGGATAGTGCTTACCTTCCATTAACAAAAGCTATGAGAAAAGCCTATGCATGGATGAATCATCCACTATGCAGGGAAGCGTGGTCACTCTGATGAAGAGTTAGATCCCAAAGGGGACACTTCCTAATTTGTTCATGCTTCCCATGAACAAAAGCCATAGGAGAAGTCTCTGCATGAATGGATCATCCACCATGTAGGAAAGCGTGGGCACTTCGACGAAGAGTTGGATCTCAAAAGGGACCACCTCTTAATTTGCCGAAAAGGATAGCAAATGCTTCCCGTGTACAAAAAGTCTTGGGAAAAGCCTCTACATGGATGAATCATCCACCATGCAGGGAAATATCGACGTTTCGACGAAGAGTTGGATCCCGAAGGGAACCACCTCGGATAACACATAAATGTACAAAAAGTCATGGGAGAAGCCTCCCAAGTGTTTTAAAAAAAAGAGTTTACATTCCAACCTTCGAAGATGACCTTCAAAAATGCTTCATCTTCACTAGCATAAACTTTAAATTTCAGCAAAATTGAAAGTTTCACCACTTCAGAGCCTCGTCTTCGCATCATATTTAAGCCAAATTAAAGCATCACTTCTGTATCTTCAAAACAACCAAACATTGAAATTAAGGCTTTTACATAAATTAAAGGCTTTCCATGAAAGGTATTATTATTTTTAACTCGAACCATGATATAAATATTTATATCTAGACTTGGGGGACTGTTTTGATACTAGTATCTTAGTATCATTATATTATTACTACTAGCATGACACGACACTATTTTGACTATTGTCACTATATATGCCACGTTATCTATATTATTATTTTATAGACATCATTTTACTTGCTTCATATTAGCAAGTTTTGATCTGATCATCATTTTACCTTATTGGAGTAGCAAGTGGACCCCAAATTTACTTTGTATGTGTGTGGAGATATTATGTTATATTGTAGGTTGATTTATTCTATATTACATAGGAGATGCTGTTGAAATTTTGACAAATTATATGCGACATCTTTTTAGTCAATCTATAAGGTAGGTTCACATTGATATTTTCGAGTCAGATTGTAAGTTCTCATATATTAGAGTTGCTTATATACTTAGGCAATTTGTAAGACCTCACCTACTTGACTAATATTTCAAAGTGCGACCCGCACATGAATGTACGACTCATACTTGGAGGACTATTGTTATATCCATAAATTACATGGCATGCACATGACGGAAGGGATCACATATATAATGACGTGACATCAACTCTTCAATTGATTGGGCCTATTTAATTAAATAATAGCATCTTCGGATTGAATTGACTTATTTAATCAAGCAACATCATATTAGGCTTGGAGCTTGGCCCATCATGCCCACTCGGCCCATTTATTTCTTTATATATATGTGAGTTCATTTCATAATAAGGCATGTTCTCTAACCCTAGCCAAACCACATATCCCGTCTCTTGTACTCATTTTTCTCTCGTCCGATAGTTGACTTTGCAAATGGTCGTCGAACCTTTTTCTCAATCGGTGGCCTTTGTCTTCTAACAGACTATTCATTGTACAAGTGATGTCTATGTAGAGGGGAGGTGGCCGAAATTTTGTTGGCGCATTTTTTGAGGTCAACATTACTACTATTATGTTAATGGCTATGGCGAAGAAATCAGTAATTCATCGAACGATCACTCCTCGAAAATCTAGCTGCCTAGACTTCCATGCTAAACGTAATCTCCCCTCCTTTGTTCTTCATCTGCATGGCAATCGCTAAGTCTTTGCTAGAAACCAGCCAAACACTACATAGATTAGAGTTAAGTTTTTGTGTTACCTTGACGCATTTTCGTGTCAGATTTAGGTGAGCTAATAAATTCTCTTGCTTGATTGAGTTCCATCCACGTCAAAACTAAAATAGAATTTACAATGATCTTCTTCATGTTCAATCCCAATAAAAGGGATATTTTTTCTCTCTCGAAACGTCTTAGAAACCTACTCAACAATCCACAAAAATCGTAAGCAAGCAGAATTAGGACAACAAATAACCATGTGTATGAAAAAATTATAATAATAAAAAAAGAAAAAGTCTATCTTCATCAAAAAATTTATTATAATACTAATTAAAAGGACCTTCATTAAATCTTGATAATGTTCTTCCGATATGCTGAGACGTATACTAGACAACAATTCCGAAACCTTTAACTATAATGCCAAAGATAACAAATAGTTCTAATTTTTTTTTTTTTTTATTATTATTATTTTTAAACCTATAGTTTGCGAGTTGAAAACTATTTAAATACATTTGATCCGTACCTTTCAAATAACATAATGAAATTAAATTTCCTATACCACCCACACCAACGAATGGAATTCTTCTGGTAATCTCACTATGTGCACTTCCATTTTGCATTATATTTTGCAAATGAGGCAGTTGATTAGTTGTATTAGAACTCCATGGCTCCAAGACTTCTTGAGTCATCTTCCTTTTTAGATGCATCTCCTTCTCAACCCCAATAAAAGATAATTGAATACATTATTCATGCCAATGTAAATAATTTTCCTTGGACAACAAGTAAATAAAATAAGTATTTTTTCCTTTTTTGAGATCAAGACACTTTTAGCACGGTTCGAATACCTTAAATCCCAGCTTGGAAATGATGATGTAACGCACTCACTGCTTGAATTCCAACAATAATCCAATTGAAGGGTCAGAAACTGTGTTAACAATTTCCTCTTAAGATCCAACAAATTTCTTTTACTACAAATACATATACACTATCAAAACTAACAAAAGTGTTTCACTTCTACACACAAATTTATCCCAAAAGGAAATGAAAATATGTTGTGAGAAGAATGATAGCATTAGCATTAGAAACAATTGAATAAGTTTCAACCACTTGAATATCCAACTGTTTCAGTAAGGAAAAAATTCTATTCACATGATGATTAAGTGGGGAAATAATTGCTAAATTAGCCAAATGGAAATATTAAAGTTATGCTTCCATTTCATGTAGCAGATGATCATCTATTGCAGCCATCGAGGTTAATTAAATTACAAATAATTAACAAATTTGGAAAGAGCGTGATGAAATTAACGATATTGTGCATTATGGACTCATGAAATTTTTGTTTCACAATTGGTATGATTTCGGTTTTGTCAACTCATTCTGTTCGGGAGCCAAGCATGACTAGGGCTTCCAAAGTGGTCATTTCTCTCTCCCCGTTCCCATAAGCTAAAATTTTTACACCAATTGTTTTCTCCCACCACGTGTACCACAATGATTGTGAGCCCTATATATCACAGAAGCATATATTTCTTAGAGTTGGACCTCAATAAGAGAAAATATGACTGATCTCGAATCATGTTTTAAGTAACTAAGCAAACTAAAACTAGCATTTCTAAGAATAATTTTTTTCCCCATGAAACGAAAACTAACAACTACTCTCTCCGTCCCAATTATATTGGCTGAGTTTCCCTTTTCTCATGTTCTAAATATATAGGCGTGTTTCTTAATGTAGAATATTTTGTTGTGTTTCTTTACCAATATACCCTTATTAAATTTTCCCCACTTAATATGCCAACTTATTGAAATCTCTAAATACACACATTTCCCACTTCTTGGAAACATGGAACAACTCTCATTTCTTCTTCTTCAAATTCTTNATACACACATTTCCCACTTCTTGGAAACATGGAACAACTCTCATTTCTTCTTCTTCAAATTCTTTATTAGTTCCAACAATTAATTTAGTTTTACATACTAAAAATTAAATATGGGTAAATTAGTAAAGATCTTGACAAAAATAAATTTTCCAATGACTTTAAAGAAGTTTTCTTAATCCATGTGAAAAAAGAAACAAGCCTACATAATTGGGATGGAGGGAGTATAAAATTTTGGAAGAAAATAAAACCTTTCATTCCCATTCCCATCGCCCAAGTTAGGAGTGACGATGTCGAGAAAGTTATATTTCTATTTTTTTACTTCAAACTTGATGATTTGAAAATCCTAAATATGTACGTTGTTGCCCTTATCACCAACTCATCCTCCAAAGCATAGACATAAAATCATGCATATCTTAGAGTTGAACTGCATCATGGTCCCTGCTGACAGAATATATTGAGATTGAAAAATGTAGTTGGATAAGGGGAAACATTAAATAAATTGTAACTCTTTCAAAGATAATAAATAAAATAAATATATAGCGTGAAAAACGAAACAAGCCTATATAATTGGGATGGAGGGAGTATAAAATTTTGGAAGAAAATAAAACCTTTCATTCCCATTCCCATCTCCCAAGTTAGGAGTGACGATGTCGAGAAAGTTATATTGCTATTTTTTTACTTCAAACTTGATGATTTGAAAATCCTAAATATGTACGTTGTTGCCCTTATCACCAACTCATCCTCCAAAGTATAAACATAAAATCATGCATATCTTAGAGTTGAACTGCATCATGGTCCCTGCTGACAGAATATATTGAGATTGAAAAATGTAGTTGGATAAGGGGAAACATTAAATAAATTGTAACTCTTTCGAAGATAATAAATAAAATAAATATATCGTGATAAGGGGCCTAGAAGAGGACCCTGATAATAGAAAATAAATGGACTTTGATTAGGTATCATGGCATATTTAAGAAACCCTAACAAATCACATAACTTCATCATTTGAGAAGCAAATCTATCTTTACATTTTTTCCTCCTATGGTTAGGAAAGTGGCTATCAACAAAGTTTAGGATTTCAATCAACCAAAATATATTTATTGTACTTACAATGAGTTATGAACACCAAGAAAATAAAATAAATGCTCAAAAATGAAAATTTATAACAAATAAAAATTAACAATCTCATAAATCATTCTTTATTTCCAGTGGATCCGTGCAAATCAATTTAAGTGAAACTCAAACCAAATTTTTTTTTTCCATCTAATTTCTTTAAAATTAACGTTAAAAACAGCTAAATCAAATTGAAGTCGGTAAAACTTCAATCACATCCATGCAAGAAATTTAATGTTTAAAAATCCATCAAATTCAAAGCTCATAAAACCAACACTAAAACTGAGTCAAACACACATCTACATGCCGGCATTTGTACTCACAAATCCCAAAAACTATTAAGTGAAAGTCAAACTCAAAACTCAATCAAGCGGTAACTCAAGGTCAGGAAAAGAGCAAAACGTAAGATCCGGTAACCATCTTGCCTTTCAGCAAGCAAACTGATAAAAGGCTCATATATTTGTATATATATGTGATATGTCCACGCTGAGTTTATTAGATGAGAATTCAGTATTTTTTTAGAGAGAAAGAGAGAAACAGGGGGATGCATTGATGGAAACCCTAGGCGTTGTTTAATATATATTTAAGGTATATATCCAGATGGTTTCTACAGTGTTCTTGGGTACTTTTGTCACCATTCTTCATACAAAACATTAGTATTCGGCCAAAATGAATTTATTTTTACTTTAGGCTTGAAAGGCTTGTCTCCACATCAATATTTAATTGTCATGTATATTAAACAATTGAGATAAAATTAAACATACATGAATATTCACTCAGTTCGAATGCTAGAATCACTACTACAAAATTGTGATTTCGTGACAAGATATTTTGCGACATACAAAATGATGTCGCAATAAGTGATTTAGCGAGACACGTTTTTAAAGTTCATTGCAAAGGTTGTGGAAAAAAAATATGTCCCCAAAAATATAAGGCAATATAAAAAATTGTTATAAAATGTTAAAATGCGCAACAAACAGTAAAGATAATCGCAAAAAATGATGGAAGCATGGCGCTAAAATATTTTTTGGTAGGAAACTTATGACGACGAACTTTTATTTTTTGCAACAAAGTATTTTTGATGCCTTAGGGTCTACTTTTGGCGACAATAAATATTTGTTGCTAAAAATTCTAGGGATGAAAGAAAAAATTTGCGACACTTCAGTTTTCTAGTTCGTGTCGATGTGAAAAACTAATCGTGACATCCACATTCGTCGTCTATTGGTCTTTGTGATGAACAAACATTGTCAAAAGCGTATTCTACAATTGTTCACAAATAAATATTTAAACTAATAAACAAATACATAGTAAATTATATATATATATATGAATTTACTTTTTATACTATTATATTGTTTATAACATATAATCGTAAAAATTTCAAAACATTTAAATTTGATCATTATAATTTATATTTAGTTTTCGAGTGAAATGTACCATGAAACTGTTAATATGTAGCGTATTTTATAGCGTTCATTACATGTTAACTTTAACAATGGGCATTAACCATTGCTGAAGGCTTGTTTTGCATCATTCAATGCCTATTCTAACAAAATTCCAACTCGAGTTTAGCCCGTGTTTCGTGTAGATTAAAAGATCTTTAGTAGATTTTGAAAATAATTGATGAACTATGTGGTTAAAAATTCATGAATCCTATAAAATTTGTTATTAAAATAAATCGTTAATTTTGACTTAAGATTTAATATGGACCAAGCAGTAGTTTAATTTCAACCCAACCTGGCCTTAATAATTTTAAAAGATTAAAAAATTTAATTTCAAAAATATAAAACCCTAAAATTCAATTCAGCCGCCCCTGTCATTCACGCTCTAGCCTTTGCTGCTGTCGTTGCTCCCATGGCCACTCCTTGCCACCGCTCCTCTCCGATGATCCCATCGCCGACAACATTGGACGCTATCCCTTAAAAAAAAAAAAAAAAATCTCTTTAATTGACAATTTCCATGTAAAAAAAGCTAAATGAAAAAAAAAATCAATTTTTTTTGGCAATCCAAACAAATTATACCTTCAATTGTAAGAAATTCTATTCATTTAATTGACAATTTTCATGAAAAGAAAACCAAACAAACATCAAAAGATAGAAAATTTCAACATTTTCCAAATAAAAAATTATATCAATTAAACACAATTAATTGATAACTCCCAGTAAAATAAATTCTAAGCAATTCAATTTTTACAATTCGTTTTCTTTTTACCCAAATTCTTTCTTTGAATCAAACGGACCCTAAAAGCTTAGCACATTGTATTTAAATGTCACAAAGTGGGAAAATTAGAGAAATACAATGAAAATGTGAAAATATGGTAAAAAAAAAAAAAAAATACAAGACGATGAGTAAAACCCGCCGCTTGATTAGATTCTTGAAAAATGCAATCATCTGGCCTTGATTTCTCCCAAAATTCCTTTCACTTAGCTTGCTTTCTTCTCCTTTTTCCCTTGCCTCTTGTGCGCTCTCTCCTTTTTTTAAATGGGCGCGAATGAATGACCTAAAAAATAGCTAAAATGAATTATAAATGCTCCAAATTCGTCCCACAAAAATTGCAAAAAAATAAAAAAGCCCCCCAAAAAATAAAAAACGACCCTAACAAAAAAATAGCAGCGCGTGATTATTTCGGGAGCACAAGTGCTGTTGAAGCAAAAAGGCTTCTGCCTGTTTTTTCAACCTTCCCATCCGCGTGTTGCTTGAGCGGATGTTGCTTGAGTCGCCTGGGTGCGGACACGGGCACTATGATTTGCCTCTTTTTGCAACTTAAGCCTCAATTAATTTATCATCAGGTCCCTCAAATTTTAATCTTGTACATTTTGATCCTCAAACTTTTTACTTTTAATTCTATTATGCACTTCAAAATCTGCATCCAAGGTCCTTCAACTTTTGGCACTTGTCCATTTTGGTCTCCAAATTTATGTTTTTGTACACATTTGACCATTTTCTCCTCAGTTTGTCTTGTTCTCTTTCAATTGGGGATTTTCAACTTGTAAAAGTAAATATTACCCGATTGTGAGTAGAATTTCATTCATTTAATCAATAATATAAACTCGAATTAAGTGTCCAATAAGTGTGTAAAAATACTTATCAAACACCCACAAACTTAACTTCTTCCTCGTCTTGAGCAAAACTATCTACAACACAATCAAAATAATACATGATAAAGATCAACAATAGTCGATAGCTTGCCAAAAAGAAATTCATGAGTGTTAGATTGTGTAATCAATTCACAAATATGCTTCCAAGTCATTTTCAATCGTCATCTAGACTCCGGAAAAGGTGTAAAGTCAGAAAAAAAAATTCAAATTGGTTCCTACCCAACCTTTATTGGTCGTATCATTCCATTCCCATTAATGAAATTTACATCCCCAAATAGATATTAATTTTCTTTCTCAAGGGGTTGCTCTCCAATCTCTCTTTTCTTTTCATGCGCTAATTCGGTTGAGTCTAACCAATAATGTCAATGATCTATACATGTGATGATTCTCCACTATATGAGTGCTTCGACATTTTAGCTTATACTAAATAATTCAAACTCACTAGTTATCTAAGCTCAAACTTCAATTGCAAATGCACAATTTCTTGCAAACTTAACAATCTCATGATTGACCTCACCCCTTTAAGATTTCTTCTTGATCAGTGTAGCAAGTTTTATGTCGATATCTCCCTGATTTTTTAGACCAAAGGGTACCGAGTTTTGAGATACTCCTACATACTTACTAACTCGAGTAAAAAATGCTACAGAATGAGGTATAAAATTAAAGTGTGTCGCTGTGTTTGAGTCCATGGGTTTTAAAAGAAGAGTATAACTTTGAAGACTGACAGGAACGCACCGCCATTGTGGTGGTGAAAGTTGGAAGTTGGGACCCCAGAAGGCAACACAGTTAAGCAATTAGTTGCTTCAAATATTAAACAAAAGTATCAGAACTGAGATAATGACTTGAATTTAGGTTTTTTTCCCTCTGCGGAAATAGGTTTCTGATAAGAAATAATAACTTGAATCTAATAAATGAAATGTTTTACTATAGATTTGTGTGGGTTCAGAAATTTTGAGTTTAAATTTAGAAAATGCTATGGGGTTTGGTTCCCGTCCAATTTTAGGGATTTTCCAACGAGTGAACTTGAGGGAAGTATAGCAATTCTAAGACATATTGAGGAAGACTAGTGTAGAAAGATCTCTAATAGCTTAAAGTTTTCACACAATAGTGCCATGGAAATAATGATGCTTTTGTCCCATTTTATTTCGAAGGACAATGGGACATTTAGGGTCAAAATGGGACTCCACTTTCAAATATACAATGACTACATACATACATACATACATACATATATATTGAGCACCGATGTTCATCTTGTGCTCAGCATCGCTAATGTGTCATATCAATTCATTTGTGAAAAAGTTTTGGTAGTCTCAACATTTGAATTAAATTTATTATTTGCCAATGGATTAATATGATGCGTCATATGTGCTTAACATAAGATGAACATTGGTGCTCATTATATCGTTCTTCTATATATATATGTGTGTGTGTGTGTGTGTGTGTGTGTGTGTGTGTGTGCACGCGCGCTCAGCACGATTATATTTATGAAATGTTTACAAATAATGAAGATTTGACATAAATGGGTTGTAATAAACTGATATTTACTACTGAAAAAAGGGGAAAGAAAATAGAATCTGGATATATGAACATAAATTCCAATAGCCATTTGTAGATATGGACTTCTTTTGATTGAAACTAGTAACTAATGAATATATGAAGGAACATTTGAGCCAAATTTGGCATCTCATTAAGTGAATTATTCATATCTCGACCAAACATGTTGATTATGTGATACTTTTAGTATCTGATGAAGATATGTAACTCTTCAATTAATTCGAGGGATAAAAGTAGTGGCTGACATAATTTTCTCCTCTTCAAATATCAATGTTTGTATTTATTAATTTTTGTACCATAGAAATTCGGATGTCTACTTTATACAGGTATTAAATTTCTGTGAATGCACTTTGTGACGGTTTTCCCTTCGTGATGTCAATAACTCTTGAAGTTGTGCCAAGTATTTGGTAACATCAAAATTTCAACTATGCATTGGACCTTTTTTGTATTTAGAGAGAAACTGTGATAAAAATTATACATTTGTTGAATTCTCCAAACTTCTTTACTTATCTTGAACATGAATAATCACAATTTATAATCTATAGTTGTCTAATTATCCAATCTCCAATGAAAATTCACACATGGAACATGAATCACAGAATTAATGTTTCTCTCTTTTTTTTTTTTTATGCTAGAAAAATAATGAATTGTATTGTTGATTTGTCAAACCCTAACCGCTTAGTAATAGAAGTCCAAATGGGCTAACCCGACTTAAACTTAACATGATCCAATATTTAATTAAACTAATTAATTAAATTTGGTCCATAAATTAATTAATCAAATTAATTAACTCAAGTCTATTAACAAGCAACTAGGCCTGGGCAAAAAAATCGAAAACCGACCAAA
>CAIGRN010062048.1:0-28836 GCA_903798345.1 Fraxinus anomala
TTTGGTAGGAATTAAAATCAATTTTTTAGTAAATTTTGATAAAAATTGATAAAATGTGTAGTTGAAAAGTTGTGGATCTCATGAAATATATGGTTAAAATTAATTGTTAATTTTAATTTAGATTAAAATTTTAATTTTAATTTCCACCTAACAATGGCTATATAAAAGAGATATTTAAATGTTGGACAATGGGCAATTTTCCAAAAGTGTTAACTAAGTGCACGTATTAAAAAAAAAATGAAAAATGAGGTAATTTCAAGTTTTCAAAAATAAAGGTCCATAGCCTGATCATCATTTTTAACTCAAAAAATTATTCAAACAAGTCAAAAATTGCTTCTTAATTAAAAAAAAAAAAAAAAAATTAACGTTTCAAAAGATGCCTAACATGTCCTAATTCTAGCAAAGAAGAAATCACGTGTTTACACTCTTTGGCAATTTTATCAATTCAATCTCTCTTTAGTTTTGAAATTTATGTAACTTGTTATAATTTTATTGTTTGTACTCGAGTTCCCCTACGGAGTAAGTATTGGTTTGCTATAGTTTTTTCAAATTTACAAGTTGATCGAATATTATTTTTATTCACATATTTTATAAAATTCATAATTTTTTATTTTAACATTTAAAACTTATAATATAACAAAAGTTTGCCAAATATATACTCTACATTATAAAGAAGGCAATGGTGTCCTGTTCAAAGGAGAAAAAAAAAATTCTCACGTACCTATACAATCTATTATTTTAAAATTTAAATAATGTTTTATTATATATATATATCCCCCCATCTACATAGAGTGCTCTAGTGCCCCCGGGGCACATTTTCAAGTGATAAAAGGAGAACGTGGAAAAACTTCAGCTTTGCTTAAGGATGTCGCGTCAAGAGTTCGAATTGTGAAATATGAATTTGGCCCTTGAGTAATTGCAAGTGTACAAGCGATTTATCTCCTTCACCAAGGCTCAGAACAGGACAGGTGGGGGCCTTCTGGGATGCTTCTGGGATGCGGTTCATCCTTTTACATAGAGTGCTCTAGTAAACAATAATGTTTTCCACGCAAGATACTGTTCTAGTAAAGAACGAATGATAACATATTTACGTCAATGAAAAGAGCCACGTGTCAATTTATTTTTATTATTTTACTTCTTCCATTCTATAAAAATAAGTTTACTTCTATTTTGACTTTTTACACACAATAAGAAAATATAATTAAAATAGTTGAAAAGTAAATTTTAGCCCTTGTTTGATTCCTATTTTGGGAAAAATGTATTATAGAATAGTAATTTTTTGAAGAATATGTGATTAAAAAGTAAGGAATTTTTTTTTTGAAATACATGTATAATTATTTTATGGAGAATATGTGATTAAAAATGAATTTTGAAAGATTGCATTCACGAAAAAATGGGGTTCAAACAGGGGCTTACTCAATTTTTTTGTACTATATTCCTGCATTAAATGATGATTTAAATATGAGTAATTCATATTTGTTAATGATAAATCACTTTAAGCTCATGTTTGTCTCTAATTCTTTCCAAAAAAATTTTTATATACTCATTTTCGACTACACATTCACACAATAAAATATTCAAAACGTAAACCCAAAATTTTTTCTTACATTTTAATCACACGTTCTCTAAAAAATCACTATATAAAACAATGTTTTTACAAAAAAATGGCCACCAAACATGGGCTAATAGAAACATATTATAAAATTAAAAAAATCAACTATACTCCCAACAAAGAAAGTTATCTATAATTTGAGACGGATGGAAAAAAAAAAAAAAAGTAAGTATCTTTATGGAACGAAAGATATAATTTATTTAATAAGCTTATTGTGTTTCGACTATGTATATTTGATTCCCGTGAAGGAAAAAAACGTATATTTCATAACGATTGTGCTACATGTATATCACAATCTACAAATTTGTTCACTAACATATTTTCTTGTATTATTTAAGAAGTTTATAGTGATACAATCTATTCTAACCGATTTTACATGATAAGTTGATCATTAGGACCCATGTATACTTGTTACATTTCTACTACATGCGCTCGAGTTCTCCTATGTCGGTAGGGTCTATAAACTTTTTCATATTTTCACTAATTAATGATAATAATATTTTCTTGTTATTAAGAAATTTGAAATGAACAATCTATTTTGACTGATTCTAAGTTGATTATTTCGACTCACGTATATTCGATTGTTAGCATTTTTATAAATTTAAATGCATTTTAAAAATTTTGACTTCTAGTAAAGTTGTAACGTGTTATGACAACACCATGTTTCCAAATAAGTATGTTATACAATCTATTTTGCCCGCTCTTTACATGGTGGATTATTTCGACCCACCCATTTATACTTTTGTGCTAGTATATTTATGGAATTCAATTACTTTCTAATCCTTTCGACTGTTTTTTATGGTAAGGTGATTATTCCGACACATGTATACTGTGCTAGTATATTTACAAAATTCAAATATGTACACTGATTATTCATTTTTGACCGATTTTACATGGTAAGTAAGTTAAATATTTCGATCCATGTATACTCGAGTGGTAGTATATTCATGGAATTCAAATATATTCAGTTCCTTTTGACCAATTTTATCTGGTAAGTAAGTTGATAATTCTGGTCCATGTATACTCGAGTCTAGTATATTTATGCAATTCATATACGTTTAATTCTTTTGACCAATTTTACATGGTAAGTAAGTTGATCTTTCCGATCCGTGTATGCTCAAGTGCTAGTCTATTTATGGAATTCCAATAAATTTTAATCTTTTAACTGATTTTACCAGGTAAGTTTATTCCGGTCCATGTATACTCAAGTCATAGTATAGTTATTGTTAGGTTTTTAGTTGTATTGGCAATTCTTTAGATAAAATGATTATTATAAAAGAATATGATTATTACAAAACAGTTTTAAAAGTCAGTCTTTTGGAGGGTAATATAATCCTTGAAGGAGTTCAAAATGTCCAAAAAGATCACATATGATTAAGGGAATGCAATTAGAAGTCTAAATAGTATCAAAACTCCGCACATGTTATGTTCAAAATTCTCAATTGTAACTTACAATGCATTTTTCACATAGAAAATATTAGAATTTGGACAAAGCTATTTCTATACGATTGTAACCATTTGAGTTATATTTTTAACGCATTTTGAATTATCTCAATCGGACAACGAGAGAGAAAGTTATGATAAAAATACTGACGATTGCTCAACTGTTGCTCGCTTATCATTGGCTTGGTGCTCGAGCGACGGTCGATTATCAAAAATCTGTTTTACTTCAAATACTTGGTTTTTCAACCATTTTTCATCCCAAACACTTTTCCATGTGTATATATATATATATATATATATATTACAAGATCCAAGAACACATCCAAATATTGAGAATTACATTTTGATTTTTGAGATCAATCAACCACGAGTTTAGAAAAAAAAATCAAATTCATATAATTCAAAGCACGTCGTTAGGAAGGTACATTCTCAATAACTTTCAGAGATCGATGAAGTTTGAGGGAGGATATATATATCATACCCTATGAACGTCCAAAAAATGTGGTTGATCATTGTTTTACATCCTTATATCATTATTACAAGATCCAAGAACACATCCAAATATTGAGAATTACATTTTGATTCTTGAGATTCAACCACGAGTTTAGAAAAAATATCAAATTCATATAATTCAAAACACCCACTTCCTAAATGTCATTAGGAAAGTACATTCTCAATAACTTTCAGAGATCGCTGAAGTTTGAGGGAGGTTGGACCAGAAGCACATGAAGAGTACGGGAACGATGCGTTCTTGGTGTTCTACATGAGATTGACAAATTTAGAAGATTGGGAGCAGGTGTAAGTGAATCACGTTCTAGTGGGTCTTGAAGATTGCAAAAATTAGATCAGCGAGTCTAATGAGTTTTCTAGACTAGATCATACTGCAAGTTCTTGTTGTCTATAGTGGAAACTACTGTCTTGGTCCTGGAGTTTTTACCCGATTGAGAGTTTTTTCCATCATCAAATCTTGTATTATTTACTGTTTTTATTAATTATTACGGTAATTCAACATATGATAATTTGATTTGATTGACTAAACATCTAGAACAATTAAAAAATGATTGTTGCTTTTAATTAATAAATTTAATTCTATATTATTCACCTATTAGGTGATTTTTGGATTGAACTAGTAACTCTCAATTATGAAACTAAAATATGTTTTAATCTTTAAGACTTTTAATAAGGATGAGTGGATGTATTGTAGTCAATTGAGAGTTTTATAGACTTTTTTTAAGTGGTGAAATTTGTGAAATATTATAGATTTACATGAAATTAATGAGAGTCTTTCTTAGACTTCTATAAACTTTTATTTTTAAACTTTTAAAGACTTATAGAATTTAGGGGGGGTTGAGATTTTGATGAATTTTAAAAATCTTTTTTAATGTAGTGTCCCAAATTAATATTTTAATGGATATCATTAAATTCTAGGTGTCCTTAAATGAAATTTTGATGAATTTCAATAACATCATTTAAAATATAGTCTCCAACTGAGATTTTAATTATATTCTTTAAAATCTAGATATCCACAATAACTCATGAGTTTATATTAATTTCATGAATGAGATTAAAAAAAATTGAATTAATTTCAAATTTAAAAATACATATAACAAATGTTTTGAAATTTCACAATTTTTAACGAAATTCTTAAAAAATTTATAGAAATCTATTCAAAATCTCAGTCGACGACTTTTATTTCAAATGGAGGAACACTGGAAGTAGGGACGACAAAAAAATCCGACAAACTCGACACCCGTGGGACCTCGCCCCTAACGGGGTGGGAATAACCCGCTTAATCGGGTATTCGGGGCGAGGACGTGTAACGGGTGCCTTGTCCCGTCCCGTTTATTTATTTATTTTTTTTTAGAATTCAATACTTTAAATGGAAAATTTCACAGAATTTTATTAGTTCTAATAAAAAATGGCAACTAAAATTATTTGTCTAAGTATAATGAATGAGGATAATAAAAATAAATTATTAAAAACTTAAAAAAAATAAAAATTAAACGGAGTATTAAACGGGAGGATTTCTCGCCCTGCCCCGTCCCGTCCCATTGTGCCTCGCCTTAAACGGATAACGGGACGGGAAATTGCTTGACGTGGCGAGGTGGGGATGGGGGAGGTTGCCCCGCCCCGTTGTCATCCCTATCTGGAAGGTTCCTATAGAAGAGATGGAGATTCGATCCCACCATCCCTTCCCCTCGCCCATGCAATAATATGTATATTATTGAAAAAAGTCTTTGGATCGTGACTTACAGAAAGTTCTAAAAAGTTTTAATTGAAAAAATCGTAATACTTGTAATGAATTTTAAAAGTTTACATTGAATACTTTTAAATTTTTTAAATAAAATTTTCACATGCCCCATGTATCGTGTTACTACAAGTCTACAATACTACAGTTCAAAATAAATACAAAGGAAAATATGTCCAATTTGGTTTAAATGTCATTTTTCCAAAATGAACTAACCCGAGAAAAAAAAAAAAAAAACAAACTAGTGAGGAGACAGCAAGATATCATTAACCTTTAATTAATACTTAAAAAATTTCCTCGGAAACTCCGCAAATCCAGCCGAATATAATTCCATATTAGACGTGTTGAAGACATCTATAAGCCAATCTACTTATCACAGATTTCAGTATCCTATTCTGATAAGTAGAATGACTTATACTCGGTTGTCTGTTCTACGAAGCCCTCGTATCACTTCGCACTATTTATATGTCTGGTGCTCCCTCTCTCTCTTTCTCATACGGCCCTCATTCGGATCTTCTTCTAGAGAGAGAGAGAGCGCAAAGAACATTAGAGCGAGAAAGGAAAACAATAGTATAAAGTCCTTATCTTTAGAGAGATAAAGTCATCCTCCAGTAGCCAAAAGTTTCACCCCTTATTTTTCCTCTCTCTCTATATATACAAAAACCCTCCCGATCCGTTCCTTTCTCTCTCATTCGTTCTAGGTATCAAACCCTCTCTCTATCTCTTTCTCTCACATGTTTACACAGAGATATAAAAGCACACATTTTCACACGCGCGCACAGATACACATGCAAAGCACTGAAGGCGGAGCTACATGCATGCACGATTCGTATGTGTGATGTGTATGAAATCGTGGGTGGATTGAAGTTTGGGGATGATTTTTGGGAACTTTTTTAAATGGGGTTTTATGTGATTAATTTAATTAGCTACGAGGAATTATTTTTAATTTATGTTTTTATACAGAAATGGAAAATTTTATTTATTTAATTTAATTTTCCCCCTTTTTGCAGGTCTTGTGAGAGAAGGAAGCAAACATGTCGTCTCTGAGCAGAGAGCTTGTGTTTTTAATACTTCAATTTCTCGATGAAGAGAAATTCAAAGAGGCAGTTCACAAGTAAGATTTCAATTTTCCAATTTTTTTTTCCGGTTTACAATAATTGAGGAAAAAAAATTTCAAAATTTCTGGCTGTTGACAAATTGAGGAAAAAGAATTTGAAAAAGATGCGTAATCTTTGGATCTAAGTATATTAATCAGTCAATTATAGCTTGGCTGATCCTTGCCCAACTAATTAGTCTATTTAATTCACTGAAAAAATCGGTTTCGTGAGATTGAATTACAATAATTTTGGTTTGGAATTTTATGGAAGCAAATCTTTTTTTTTTTTGTGTGTGTGTGTGTGTGTGTGTGAAAAACCCGGAGGGGATTTATGCGTTTAAAGCTATTTTCCGGGCTTTCTTAATTTTAGAAAATTTTCTAATTATTGGTTAAATTATGTCTGTTGATTATAGATTGGAACAAGAATCAGGGTTCTTCTTCAACATGAGATACTTTGAGGAAATGGTGGCAAATGGGGAATGGGAAGAAGTGGAAAAGTACTTATCTGGATTCACTAAGGTTGATGATAACAGATATTCAATGAAAATTTTCTTCGAGATACGAAAGCAAAAGTACCTTGAAGCCCTAGACAGGTGATCTGGTTTCTTTTTAAATTAATATCATCGAATGTCTTCGTCAGTATGAATTTTCATATTCTTGTGGATTATTATGAATTTAAATTCATTTAATTGTGTTTCTGAATTGCAGGAAAGATCGTCCTAAAGCTGTCGATATTTTGGTGAAGGACTTGAAAGTATTTTCAACCTTTAATGAAGACCTTTTTAAAGAAATTACACAGCTTTTGACATTTGATAACTTTCGGTAATGAAAGGAACTATCCCATTTGTTATTATCATCTTCGTCATTTATGGGAGTTTGCATTGCTGTATTTTCAAGGAGGTTTTGATGTATATGCAATGACATGCAGAGATAATGAGCAATTATCAAAGTATGGAGACACCAAGTCTGCTAGGGGCATAATGCTTGCTGAACTTAAGAAGCTGATAGAAGCAAATCCCTTGTTTCGTGATAAGCTGAACTTCCCCAGCTTGAAGAACTCGAGATTACGAACACTAATTAATCAGAGGTTAATTTCTTTGTAATTTTGATGTTGGAAGTTCTATCAGAAGATGAAATTGACACATTGCTATTTTTTTTCTTCTGTATTGCTTCAGTTTGAATTGGCAGCATCAGCTCTGTAAGAATCCAAAGCCTAATCCTGATATAAAAACTCTGTTTGTGGATCATTCTTGTGGACCCTCACAACCAAATGGTGCTAGGGCCCTGTCACCCGTAACTGCTCCACTTATGGGGGCTGTTCCTAAGCCTGGGGGATTCCCGCCCCTGAGTGCTCATGGTGTAAGTTGTATTAGTCAAGAAAAAAACATACAAATAGGATTTATCTGAGACTTCCAAGATGTTTGAGACTAATTTTCTTATTGTTTCTCTAGCCATTTCAGCAAGCACCAGGTCCTCTGGTAACGTCTCCTGCTGCATGGTTGGCTAATCCATCTCAGGTTCCTCACCCTTCAGCTTCTTCAGGTCCAATCGGTTTCCTCCCTCAAAATAATGCAGGTATTCAGATTTTTTGCAACCATTTCCGTCAGTTGATAAAACGTCAAAAGACACTTCCTTCCGTCTCCCCTATTCTTTGGCTTACCTTTAATTTATAACTCGTACTGTTTGTTTATGTGCTAACTTTGCAGCAGCTGCTATGTTAAAGCGTCCTCGGACTCCACCTTCGAATAACCCAGCTATGGACTATCAAACTGCTGATTCGGAACATGTCTCGAAGAGAACAAGACTTCTCGGAATGTCAGATGAAGTATGCAACACTATCTTAAATTCCTTATTTTATGTGCTGCTGTTGTAATTGAAACCCAAGCCTCATTATTAGGACATGATTATTTGTTTTGTTCTATAAATTTTCTAATTTGATGGTGCGGTGTGTGTTTGAGCATGCATTCTTGTCCTGTTTTTAGGTTGTCTACAGTGCAAAGTACATGTATATAATTTGCTTAAGGTTGAACTTCAAAGTTTTTACGTATATTCTGTAACAGGTCAAGTTACCGTTGATTTACAAAAAAACTTCTTCATTTCACAGGTTAATAATATGCCTGTCAATATCTTACCTGTTGGATACACTAATCAAACCCATGGGCAAAGTTCATACTCATTTGATGATCTGCCGAAGGCTGTTTGTTTCACTCTCAATCAGGGCTCAACAGTCAGGAGCATGGATTTCCATCCATTACAACAAATTTTGCTACTTGGTCAGCATACCCCAGCTTGATGCAGCTTCCATTTAGAATTTTAATATTGTTTTCACAGTTATTTCATGCTAATGCAAGTGCTTCATGTATTTTCAGTTGGAACAAATTCAGGAGATATAATGATTTGGGAACTAGGCAGTCGGGAGAGGCTCTGTCATAGAAGTTTCAAAGTTTGGGATCTTGGAGCTTGTTCAATGGCGCTGCAGGTCTGCCCTTTAATGTTTCCAGCATGAGTGAATTGCGTCCTTCCTCTTCTGTCATATATTATTCGAATTATAAGTTGAACAATTCTCTTATAGTTATGCAATTCTGTATCAGACATCTCTGGCCGGTGACTACTCTGCGTCAATTAACCGTGTGGTATGGAATCCAGATGGCTCACTATTTGGTATGTTGTACAGAACTTTTCTTATATTACATTACCCAAATCTCTCTGTCTCTCTGTCTCTCTCAGACTGAAGAAAGAAGCAATGTTTGGCACTTGTTATTCTTATGTATCTTGTTGATGCTTCAGGTATTGCATACTCTAAGCACATTGTGCATATATATTCCTATCATGGTGGTGATCTAAGAAATCACCTCGAGGTTTGTGCATGCTCTGCATCTCACTAAGTTCCGTTTTATGGTTTTATTATCTGAGTTACTATATGTTGATTATGATTTACACATCTCTTTTTGCTGCTTTAGTATGTCCAACATGGATTAATTTACTGACATACTGATTTAATGTTACTTCCAGATTGAAGCCCATGCTGGGAGTGTGAATGATCTTGCTTTCTCTTATCCAAACAAGCAACTGTGTGTCGTTACTTGTGGAGAGGATAGGCTTATTAAGGTCTGATTACTTATATTATTGGTTCATGCAGCACAATGAGTGGACTTACTTTCCTTTCTTTCTCAAATGTTTCTCAGAGCCCCCTAGGTTTTTGCATGCGTGTGTTTTTTTTAATGGGTTGGGGGTGGATGCGTATTTGGTTAACTTGTTGGTTTGGATTATTCTTTATTCTTTTATTATATATTGAATTTTTTTTCTTGCACAGGTGTGGGATGTGGTATCAGGTGCAAAGCAGTATACATTTGAAGGTCACGAAGCACCCGTATATTCTGTATGTCCACATCATAAGGAAAATATTCAGGTATGATCTTCATTTCAGGTATACTAATGGTAAACTGAAAATGAATCGATTGAATTCTCTTCTGCCTTTTCTCTCTTAGTACTTTTACTGATAGGATATAGAAACACGATAACAAGACCATCCAGAGGAATATTTCGTTGAGCCTCACAATGAATTGAGCAAAAGCTAACTATTCTTGGTCTGTTGACTGTTATGTTAGGAAAATTTTGTATTGTCCTTGAAAAATTGAGAGTCATAGGTCATTATTAAATATGTAAAGTTAACTTCAACCCTCAACCCCACACATGCAAAAAGAAATGGCATCATAGAAGCATCTGTATGTAGTTTATATTTATGACCTAGATGTTTCTAGATCTAGTGTGTTTCCTGTTTCTATTATAATGTGTTGGTTTCTATTTGTTGTTGTTCTATCTAATTTTTTTTCAATTTAGTTTATTTTCTCCACGGCAACCGATGGAAAAATAAAAGCATGGTTGTATGATAACATGGGTTCGAGAGTTGATTATGATGCGCCAGGTCATTCGTCTACCATTATGGCATACAGTGCTGATGGAACAAGGTTAATAGAAACATCCATACCATTTACTATTATGTTTATTTCTTATCTTAACTTTAAAAGAGCCAAGAAATTTACATATAATGTATTGATATACAGGTTGTTTTCTTGTGGAACTAACAAAGAAGGAGATTCGTTCCTTGTGGAATGGAATGAAAGTGAAGGAGCTGTAAAACGTTCATATGTTGGTCTTTCCAAACGAGCTGCGGGGATTGTACAATTTGATACTACCAAGAATCGATTTTTGGCTACAGGGCATGAGTTCATGATCAAGTTCTGGGATATGGACAATGTAAGCGTATTGACAACAACTGATGCAGAGGGTGGATTACCGGTAGTTGTCCTGTGTGCTGAGTTAAACCTACCAGACAATGTCCTTGCTTCTATCTACTAATTATTTTATCTTTTAGGCATCCCCTTGTATCCGATTCAACAAGGAAGGGATATTGTTGGCAGTTTCAACAAATGATAATGCAGTAAAAATTCTGGCTAACACAGATGGCATTAGGCTACTGAGGACAATGGAAAACCGTTCATTTGATGCATCTAGGGTAGCCTCTGCTTCAGTGGTAAAGCTAAAATATTTATTTTTTCCATCTTCTATTATTCATTATCTGTGTATTTCTGCTGAAATGTATTTTGCATCTTCAGCCTCCACTGATGGGCACATTTGGTGCTGCTAGTGCTGCTGTTGGATCAAGCATTGTAGATCATATTGCTCCTGTACCGTCCATGACTCCAATGGTATGCTGCCGTCAAAATTTTAGATAGGGAATTTCTTTTTATGAACATATGATCAATATCCTGGTCTCAAGTATATTAATAATGATTTATGCGTGCACAAAATAGTTGCAATTGAAACTTCTTCACATGATAATGCTACAACTATTCAGTAGTATTTAATTTTCGAATTGACATTATAGTATTTGCAATTTGATGTGAAATTTTTCAATGATTTTTTTAGAATGGAGATAGTCGAAGTTTGGCAGATGTAAAGCCCAGGATTGCAGATGAGTCTAGCGAGAAATCCAGAATCTGGAAGCTTACAGAAGTCAATGAGCCAGCACAATGTCGGTCCCTTAGACTCCCAGATAGTTTGACGGCAATAAGGGTATGAGTCAACTCAGTCTTCAAACATTCGAAGTTTCATAGTGAGAAGTTGCCTAAAACTGGATTTTGTTTCGATTTTGGGTTTGTTCTTGCTTTCATTGTTGGAGAACTACCTGTTCCATCAGAACTTCCGCTTGCATCTTTTTAACCCCCGAGTTTCTTTTTTTCTCACACAAAAACACACCCTCCCTTGGCTCATCCTGCACGACCAAGCTCTCGTCTTGCTGGAGAGTAATTTGTTTAATTTTTACTTTAAACAAATAATAATCAAACACTAATTACTATTATTCAAAATTTTAAATCGACTGTTAATTATGTCTTTGTTTCTCTTGTCAATTCAAGTAGTTTAACTGTTCGAGTAATTAATGAATGCAGTTACATTTCTAACATCAATTGCCTTGCCCTCGAAGAATTCTTACTTAAGTTTCAGCCATTCAATTAAAAGCAACAGATTCTCCAGATTGTATATTAAGTTATGGTATGGAACACTTTAGAACTATGGAGAGCTTGAAGCTGTTAGTTAAAAGTTGTTTTATTCCCTTGCGAGTTCACCTAATCTTAAAATAGCTTTCAGTTCACTATATTCTTAGCTTATCTTTTGTTAAGTACATATTGACCTGTTTTTAGTTTTTTGTCTCTCTCAAACTTAACCCAGTTTTAAATGCAATTTACCAGGTTTCAAGACTGATATACACCAATTCAGGGTTTTCCATATTGGCTCTAGCTGCCAATGCTGTACACAAACTCTGGAAATGGCAAAAGAATGATCGTAATACAACAGGGAAGGTAATTATATATTTTACATGGAAATTCCCTGTTTCGAACTATTTTTTGTTAACTCTAGTTGCTTATTCAACTTGTAGGCAAATGCTAATATTGCACCACAACTGTGGCAACCTGCTAGCGGAATATTGATGACAAATGATATTAGTGATACGAACCCTGAAGATGTTGTTCCATGCTTTGCATTGTCTAAGAATGATTCTTATGTTATGTCAGCTTCGGGAGGAAAAATTTCATTATTCAACATGATGACATTCAAAGTAAGTGGCTTATTTCCTCTCATACCTTGCATTTACCTTCAGCTGTATCTAGTGCATGTGAACAATATTTGGTCTTAGGTAACAGTTCTTGCTATTAGATAAACGCTTGCTTTCTCTGTCTCACTTCCCCGGTTAACTTGCTTTCTTGACATAATGTTTTTTCTATCTACAGACCATGACAACGTTCATGCCTCCTCCGCCGGCAGCAACATTTCTGGCATTTCACCCACTAGACAACAACATCATAGCCATAGGCATGGATGATTCCTCTATCCAAATATATAATGTCCGGGTTGATGAGGTAGAGCCTGAGTGGTGCAACTTTTTGCTTAAACTTGTGAGCCTAACAATTATATAAGTCAAGCTGATTTTATTGTATGCTTTTGTTGCACAGGTTAAGACCAAACTCAAAGGTCATCAGAAAAGGATAACTGGTCTTGCCTTCTCTAATGTTCTTAATGTACTTGTATCTTCAGGAGCCGACTCTCAGGTAAGGTGCTTTTGACATGGGTGCTTCTACAAGTGGAAATTATGGTTCCTACACATGTATATTCCTGTTCCTTACGCCATCTTATAACAACTATACCAGGATCACCAAATTAGGGACCGCATAGTGAAACTTTCAAGACCTAGGACTATAATTAAAAGTTCTTGGGTAAATGATGGGCTTCTGTGTACAATTTAGTAAATTTGAACTTTTACCCTATTTTCCTAATATGCCCACATTTATTTGCATTTCAAATTTACTCCTACTCCTATGTAGTGTGGAGTGTTGTGATTCTTCTTTTAGTTTGAAGCACATGAAATTGGGGGCGTGGCTGTGTAATATTTTCAGCTAATGATGCCTTTCTATTTCCGCAGCTGTGCGTTTGGAGCACTGATGCATGGGAAATGCAAACAAGTAAATACTTGCAGATTCCGCCTGGTCGTACGACTTCTCCTCTTGCAGATACACGAGTGCAATTTCATCAAGACCAAACACATTTACTAGCCGTCCATGAAACTCAGATAGCAATATATGAAGCACCCAAATTAACATGCCTGAAGCAGGTGGGACACTTAACATTTTTGCTTTTGACAAATATGGTTGTTTGTACTGTGCCTGTTGTAGGTTTATTCTGGATAGTGCATCTTTTTGCACTACTGCAGTAGTATTTTTTTATTTTCTTTTTCTTTTCCTGCTAATTCCATGTAAATTAACATTTTCTGTGGTTATCTATGACAAGCCTGCATTAGAAAATCTAAGTTTCTTGAAAATCTGGTTCCTCAAAGTGAACATATAATTATTGAGTTCTTGGAAAATTGATGTCTATCATTGTTTAGATGATTGACGGGGGATTCTTTCTTGTCTTCCAGTGGTAATAACTTACTTTTTTCTTTATCTGAATAGTGGTTACCCCTGGAAGCAAGTGGCCCGATCACATATGCTACATATTCTTGTGATAGTCAATCCATATATGTCAGTTTTGAAGATGGAAGTGTTGGTGTTCTTACTTCTTCAACTCTGCGGTTGAGATGTCGAATTAATTCATCTTCGTACATAACATCCAATCCCAGGTGAATGCTGCTGAAATTTCTTGGAATTCTTTTATTAAGCTTAAACGAGCCAATCACCAGGAAAGATTGCAGTCGTCTCCTCCTTTTTTTTCCATTTCCTAATTATATGACTTCAATTTTGCAGTTTAAAGGTTTATCCCTTGGTTATCGCATCGCACCCATCAGAACCTAATCAATTTGCATTAGGACTCACTGATGGTGGAGTCTGTGTACTTGAGCCACTTGAGTCAGAAGGCAAGTGGGGCACTTCACCACCGCAGGAAAACGGTGCTGGTCCAAGCACTTCTGTTGCAGCTAGTTCAGATCAACCTCAGAGGTAAACAAACAGGTCCATGCACACAGTGGCCTCTCCTGGAAATCAAACGAACTTATAGCTTCGTTTGTACGTGTACCAAGTTCCCGTTATTTATTTTGAGGGAAAAACTGCAAGATTAGATGATACAGTTTGTAGGGTCAGCTTCATAGTTTAGAAGGCAGGAAAGCATCGAATAGATTATAATGTAGGTTGAGTCAATATGTCTCTCCTTAAGGATGAAATGGATATTTGGGTTTAAGATGAAAGTTACAATAGAGAGAGTTGTGAAGTATGTTTGAAGGCCTCCTTTATGTCAGCAAGGAAGGATGAGCTTTGTCAATGTCTCTAGCTGCTGCCCTCTCTTCTTGTTCTCTGGAGTTACTGAAAAAGTTAAAATGTATTCATTTGATTTGTTTTTCTCCCCAAAAATTACTGATTTGCAGTGTATTACAATCTTACTTTCGAGGGGTTTCTTATGTTTAATACAATGTTTCCCTTCTATATATGGCTAATGCTCTTTTTGAATAGTTATATGTTTAATCCAATGCTTCAGTTATATGTTCTCTATAGTCGCCTGTTCTCTTATCCATGTGCTTCAAGTCCTCGCTGTTGCAAGATCTTATAAATTAACAATCTACTAATATCTGCATCTCTTTGACTCTGCGCTTTGTTCAAGTTTAAACAGAAACCTGTGTTTGTTCAAGCAATTTCTCTCTGTTTTCTTCTTTTCATCCAATCGTTAGTCATGGACCAGTAAATATGAACAAAGGTATATAGAATGAACAAAAGAAAAGAATAACAGATTCAGATAAAGAAGGAAAACAAAGAGGCATATCTACAACAAAAAAACTACAAATTTCTGAAATAACAAAATAACGAGAAATAGAAGTGAAAGTGAAAAATTAAAAACAGCAGCAGTGTATCCAGAAGAATTCGACAGACCACAGCATAATGCGTATCAACTTAGCACGTTTAATGTGTGTTTGGTACGCCGTACTCTACACAACTAAACAATATAATGAAAATCTTCTTTTGACATTGTAATACTGCAATCCTTGTTCTATCTTAACCAAACCTGCATGAGGAGCAATCCAAGTACTAATTCAAAACTAATACACCCACATGGTAAAAGCTTTCAGCATTCTTTGATTTTAAGCAAAAACCTTTGAAACCAGACCTCGTCTATAACTCATAATCATGGACCTGGCAATAGCGTTGCTGTAACTCTCTTAATCGATTCACAAGCTTTCAACAGATCCTCTTCTGTATGAGCAGCAGAGACGAACAATTTAATTCCCACCGGTAAATTGCATTTGTCTATAGTTGATCTTTTTGAAGTTGCAAGAAAAATGGAGTCTTCTTTCAGCACCTGCACATTACATTAATTTTTTACACCCTCGAAGCAGAAATCATTAATCGGGACAAGAATTACTAGCAGAAGCTCAACTCAGTAAAAACAGGTTACTTGAAGATGCTAAGAACATTTTTGGCTTAGCTTAAAAAAGAAGTAAAGCTCCTTTTTGACTTTTGTACTCCATACATCTTTGACAACTTGCGGTTTTTGAAGTAATTTTTACCTTCTTGTTATTTTCAATTTTGACCGTTAAAAAAATTATTTATTTTATAACTTCATTATTTACTTGCAAGTAAACGTTTTAAGATTAGCCAGATGTGCTCTAAAAACTACTTACGCGATCACAAATATCTTCAAGCACTTTAAGGTTGCCTTTTACGGATCCTGTAGACTTCTCGAGTGTAAGGAAAACAATTGGTGATTGTGGATCACTCACGATCTCAAGGCCTTGAACATCTGATAAACCTGGAATTTTACATAATATTAGGAATTAATAATAATTCTTCCAGGTGATTAAAATATAAATTAGAAACAAAAAATAAAATACTGAAAGAAGAAAAAAACCTCCCCCCAGTCAACTCAAAACCACTAGAGAGAGAAAAGAAGAAACCTTCATAAAGTGTAAAAGTATTTGTTCTGAGTTTTTTGACGAGATCCGGATTTTCTTCCAACACATCAATAGCAGTAATTGCTACACTCGCTAGATATGGAGGCAAAGAAGCAGAAAAGACATAACCAGAGCTACTGAGGCGCTGCCAAATGAAGCATAAAATTAGGCAGCGGAAATCAATATCAAATAAGCCTATGCAATATTTGTCAACCAATATGATCTGACAAGCAAGTTTAGCTGGTTTATAAGAGCATGTTCGGCTAAGCTTAAAAAGTTCACTTATGAGTAAATAAGCAAATTTTAAAATAATTAAACTTTTGATAAAAATTGGAGATAAACTAGTTACTTATTGACAAAAAGTTACTTCCAAAAAGTGCCTTTTTACTTTTCCTTTTTTATTTAAACCTTTTTTAGTTAGAAAAAATTGACCAATTCAAACATATTCGGATTAAGTCAAGTAATTGTTACTTATTTTTAAGCTTAGCTAAACATGCTCGGTAGCAATGGGTTAAGTCATTAGTCGTATATATCTTCCTACTTGGTGGTCAATGACTCTGGTACTCCCAGTGCAAAATCCTCCTTCAGTAGCCAGTGCATGCCCCATAGCAGAAGTTACGATATCTACCTTGTCAATCTGCAACAATATAAAACCATAAAACTATATAAAAACGAATTCAATAACTAATTATACCTGAGGGTGATGGAAACATACTGGAACTTTGTAGTGTTCAGTTAGACCTCGACCAGTACGTCCAAGAACACCAAAAGAATTGCTCTCATCCAGTATTACACGGAACCGATATTTTTCCTTCAGCCTGATAATTTCATCTAACGGAGCAATTCGACCAGAATTCTGGAATTATAAAAGGTCAAGTCACAAACTAGTATTTTGAGGATCCTGCTGCAAGAAGTTATATTAGAAGTTATGTGAATGCCCAATTAATCGTCCATGCATGCGTTGTCTCACTCTCATTCATGGCATCCATATTAAAACTCTTATGCCCTCAAAATGGTGCATCTAAGAATTTATCGGCAAACAAAAATAGTAGGAAAAGGATTGTGAGTAGTGAGAGGTGAAAGAAGCGAAAACATATCCAAATCTACTGACATATCAATGAAAGGGAAGGAAAAGTGAAAGCAAGAAAGATTCAACAGCTAGAACACTAGTATTTCTTTAAGAATAGATACCTGATAAACAGCTTCAACCACAATATAGCGCCTAACTTTCTTAGCTCGCTTGTTTTCCAGGGTAATTTTCTCCAGAATACTTCGTAAAGACTCCATGTTATTGTGTTTGAAATATAAAATTGTACTTCTAGACAGATGTAGCCCATTTTGTATTCCCCAGTGGACACCTTCATCTCTGAAAGGACACCGATGAACATCTGTTAATAAATCTTAAAAAGTGTGTTAAGATTCATGAAAGATACAAGAGATATCAGCACTGGAATAAAGAAAAAAAAATAAGAAAGTGAATTTAGAAAAAATCATATTGTAAGTTCATTCGACTAAATAATACCAAGCATATGTTTGGCCCCCATTTTTTTAAAACTCATTTTCAACCGCACATTCTCCGATTACACGTAAACCCAAAACTTTTTTTTATTTTTTAACCACACATTCTCCAACAAAACACCATTTCAAAATGCATTTTGGCCAAAAAACGGAGCTCAAACAAGGCTAAGATAAGAAAGGACATTCAGAAATAGGAATATAGAATTTTTTTCAATTGTTTTTAGTATGCAGAGATATTTTTGAGATTTAATCCATCCATAATGCCTCATGGCCTACTTTACTAACTAGTTCAAGCTTTCACAGAGTCTACCCAAATCTACGACTAATCTTTACTTGGGAGGTTATTTCAATCTTAAGATAGGTCCTAAATATTTAAACCTGGGGGAACGTTTCCACAATTATCGAAGACCTAGATGATATTAGAAGTTAAAAATTATTCCAAATAAAAATAAAACAGCCCTCGTATACTTATCCTAACAATGTGTCTTTGGCGCTCATGACATATTTGCACAAGTTATACCATCTGAATACACATAAATTCGTCCTTCAAAACTTCCAGCAAGTACTTATGTTGCATTATGCAAAACTTTTGACCGTTGAGGAAACATAGATAAGAGATACGCACGCAACAATAATATCACCCTTCTTGCAAAATGCTGGGATTATACTAAACATCGTTGAAAGTCCATAGGAATAAAGTATAGAATCAGGAGTTCCAAGAAACTTCGCTATTTTGGTCTCACAGTCAAGGTGAACATCTGCAAAAATAAAAAATGTCATAAACATGCAAGATGAGTGAGAACAATGCAGTAAATTCACAAAGTAGGAGCTCCAGTAAATATCTATGTCAAATCATACCGATAGTCCCATAAAATCCACGAGGACCACATGAACCAACACCATATTTCTCCAGTGACTTGGTACAGGACTCCTATTGTAAATATCAAATTAATACCCAAATAAGAGCTACACTAGGAACAAAAATTAGAATAGAGCAGTAACTTCCTCTTACTAGTAGCTTTTCATGTCCCACAAAACCAAGGTAATTTGCTGATGTAAAGTTCACTACTTCTTTGCCATTTATTATTGCATGTGGTCCTGCCGCGCTGTATAAAAGTAACCATGAGGTAGCAGGAAATTCAAGAACTGCATATTCTTAAATACATGACTGACAAATCAAAATCGTAGCATTAAACTGACAAAGTAGAAAAAGATATAATCTCCATGCATAGGGAACTCATATCATCATTCCAGATGTAAAATAATGTTAGACACTGGAGGCATGCATGGAATGGAATCCACAAAAGGAAACAAACTATTTACATCTTTGTTTTCATTGGCTTTTCTACTATTTAGCCTTCGTTTGGCAAATTTATAAATCAATTTATAAAGAGAAATATTAGTGGGTCCCACGTAATGTGTGAATAATAAATGAGTATTAGTTATGAATATGTAGTTGAAATTAATGTTTGACTTTGACTAAATTTATAAATGGATGCCAAGAAGGCTTAAACATTTCCTTCGCTGTCTTATTCAGAGAAAAAGACTAAATACACTAATATTACAAATCTCCAGAAAATGAAATCGGAAAAATAGATTTGACTGAAAAACTTTCACCTTTCCAATGCTGGAGGTTCATAATACAACTCTTCAGGAATAGCAGGAGTAAGCGGTTCTGGGGTCCATTCAGCACATAACTCGTCTATTTCCTAAAAAGCACATATATCAGTTTGGTGGTAAAACAAATGATGAAACTGAAATATCGCTGATATGAAAAATTTATGTTCGCAATAATATGATAGTTTATAGGACTAGGATTTTGCCTCTAATATTAATATATCTGGAATCTGCCTAACCTAAAAATATGCTCTGTGAGTAATAGTAAAAAGGAAGGATGAACCCAAAGATACTAAAAATAAATAAGAACTTTATTGTCGCGAATATAGTTAATTGTTGACATGTTGATATGATAGCATCTAACTTGACCACAAACTTGTATCATCACTTCATTCAATCATAATAACATGGTAAAGTTGTTCATAAGATTTAATGAGGTAGGTCGGTAACAACAAATACAGTAGAATTGCACAGAACAAGACTCACAAACAGCGTGTTTAAACAATGTATCCTTGTAATAAACACCAAACTTGTAACATCATTTTTTTTTGTTTTCAAAATTATATTTTTTAATTGCTAAACCTAAAGTGTCCTAAATGGCTAAAATCACACTCAGTGTATTTGTTTGCATATACAAAGCCTGCATCAGTTCTTAAACTTAGAAAGGAAGATTCTTCTATGCATAAGCCCAACAACGTCTCGTTATGGCTGTGTTCAACACATGTTCAAACACCATGTTTAGGCCCTAGGGCGTAACATTGCATTCTTGAACCCCCACCTTTATTGCTGTCACATTCAGCGTCATAGCAATAATGACAAAAACATTAACAACAATTGTTTCAAATCACTGTAATTTAAAAATGGTAGTGGCAATGAACGTGATGTTGATGGTGATAATCCCTCCAAATTTTAAGATCATTTGTTTACGATGACAAACCTTTGCCCAAATGCATAATTTAACTGCAAAACCGTTAGTGTTTTCAGTCATTTTACTAAATAAAAGATGGCTCATAAAATCGGGAGAAAATAGAAAAAGTCGTACCAACTTGTGCACATATCCTATCTTCAAATAAGTTAAATCACGCTGACCACATATGGGACTGGGTATGACAACCACAGAAACATGGTAGACCAGAGAACTTATACAACTTTATGAATAAAACAAACCTTCTCTGTCAATGGTCTTTTGGGCGGCCTGTAACTTTTCTGAGATAATAGGAAAAGAATTACCACTAAAAGCAGACCCTCCATAAATAGATGGCCTAAAGAACAGTGAGGAAATAGTTATGTTATTTCAAAACATATTGAAATGAGAAAAATAAAATATCTGTGACTTTCAGCATACCTCCAATGGGCACTCCAAAGACAACAGCTCGTACAGATGAGGCATCAAGAGCAAATGTTAACCAATCTGATGCAACTTTCACTGAATTTTCAAAAATCAACCCTAAGGAAGCCATTAACTAAACTTGGAATGCACAAGGGAACTTAGCCAAAAAGATAAAATTCGTTTCTTCAGTTGCAATGTATGTGCTCCTAGCCTGTCATTTCCAATATATTCATTTCAGTTCAACATGAAAATGTGGCTCTTCATGGGAAATCATCATAATCCTACATGTTATCAAGCAATAGTATTTGTCTTTAGAGAAATATGCATTGACTCACATCAACAGCATTAAATAGTAAAAGAGTCACCCGCTTACAGATACCTAGTTTTGGTGAATAAATGGAATTGAAGTCAAGACACTGTTAAAAGGGTTGATAAAACACCCTCCAGCCACCCTCTAAAAGGACTCACTTCTATGTGCTGAGTGAGATCCAAAAAATTTAATTACTAAAGGAATGCTGCTTCACTAGATCACCATCCTTAACCAAAAATCTTTTCAAACATGGACCAATTGGCCAACAAATTGTGGTGCTCTGACCAGCCTAAAATCAAACAAATTCCAAAAAAAACGCTCTCATAATCATATTTCACTCCTAATAAATTAAATTAGACGGAAAAAAATGAATAAAAGGTAAATAATTCTAGCACTAATTTCTAAGCATCCTATAATCAAGAACTCGCTTTTACACTTCATATAATATATTGCCCCACTTATAGATCCTGTCATCATTGCTTAAAGTGTGTTGCTTCTCTTCCAATTAGAAAAATACTAATATTCAATCATAACTTACGTATTTCATAAACACTGGTAACAATAAAATATGCAAAACCTTAAATTATTTTCTCCTTCTTGTTAGATTTATCAAACAAACATTTCATATATTAAAAATAAGACGTTAAACGTGACTGAATAATATTCAAGATTTATGAAGTAATAAGCAGAGATCGGTATTGAAAACGGGAAATCAGGGCAAATTCACAACATTTACCAAAAATGAAACCTTTCAAGGTGTATATTTACCTGAGATGTAGGATTTGATAGCTCTAATTGCAGCCTGATTTGATTAGATTCAAGATTACAATTGAAGATTATATTTTGATTTGTCTGCTTATAGAAAGGGAATGGGATCGAGTATGAATTATCACCATTGAGGTGGCTCCATGGGCTCTCTTTTGGACAATCTGGAATGTGGGCGGAGTTTGTTCAGAACTTACTGTATTGGGCTCCATGCGTGGGCCTAACACTTGAATCCACTTGATGGAAAAATTGAAGCGGAGATCCCAGACTACTCAATTATGTAGCAAGTTGGTCTGTAATTTCTAAATTAAGACATTATGATCCTCATCTCTTATTGTTTTTGCACAAGTGGTACTAGAATACGAAAACAGTCTAAACAGTTGAGGACCATCATATTCTTATTTAAGATTAAAACAAAAATAAATATAAGAATATTAAATAAAAAATAAGGAAAAGAAAAAGAAACAACCAATCGGCCAAGGCTTATTGTGACGGGTTTTATCTAATTTCTGTAAATTTAATGATAAAGACCAAAGTCTACCAAAAGAATAATCAACACGAAATTCCCGCGCAATTTTTTATTCATATTACTCTCGAAACAAATCTCCACATGCAATTTACATGGCGTTATAACGCAGAATTTAGTGGTTTCCGTTGTTTGATATTATTTGTGCAACGACTGATGATCAAATGTGTCGATTTAAAGGCTGGAGACCAAGATGATAGATAGACCATAAGTTGAGGATAGATTGTGCAATTTTCCCTAATTTGTGTTTATGGATTATTAATCTTATATAAAAATGCCCTTTGAGACGTACTTAGTATGTAGTAGTCCGTACGTATAATTGAAAGTTGTGAATAAGACATAAATGTAATACTTGGTGCATTGTTTTATATATCACATTTAAATCTGTATTTGTTAGACGTTAATTTTTAAGATAATTGAATCAATAATAGTTGAAGTCAAGGTGAAATCGAAAACTCATTATCTAGAATGGTAAAGTTTTGCTAAAAAAAGTTAGCTATCACTAGAGACATAGAGACAATAAAAGAAATATTAATAACTCTGACGGCAAATGATTGTTCCGGGGGTGGGGGAGGGGTGTTGCTGCCTGATGGGCCATTGGAGGACTGCCTAGGAGACGGGCTGCTGGTCGGAGATCCGGTGGCAGAAGCCTTGACTGCCAACTGTTGTCCTTGGACGCAATGGTCATCCATGAGGCAAATGAAATAAGTATCACCAGCATCAAGTGTGTAGTTTACTGGACCATTTAGTTTGACACTTATAGCATTATCAGCGTTGCAAAAATCAAAATCGTCCATTGACACCGTGGCCACCGAGTGTCCATTAGTAAAATTGAACACTACAAGAGAAATTTACTGAGAATTAGAAACTTTAATTCTATATCATCAAGAACAATAAAATCGTAGTCATGAAATATACATAATAAAAAATGCAAGATTTATAGAGATTTGACTCAATGTTAGATTGCATTCCCGTCCGCTGCTGCTGCTGTAATTTATTATGATAAAAAGAAGTCTGCTAGATAAAACTCGGATACCTTATTTTCTCCAATCTAACACGGACGACGACTACTATTTACAAGACAAATTAAATTTCACAACTTAACAAGATTCTCCATTAGGTATATATGAATAGATATATTTGGGATTCAAACATCGGTAAAACAATAAACTAGATCTCATTCTCAATAAATTTAGAATCAACTAACGGGACTTTGATCTATATCAACGTGTCTAATACAAATAGCTATTCACTAATTGTAGCACATATTTATCAGAAGAAAAGATACAATTCAGACATAACATCAGAACATTGGTCCAAAATTACCGAGAATGTCGCCAGCCATGAATTTATGTTGGGAAGCCCAGTCGGAGTACGCCACAACGCCTTCAGGAGGAACAGTCCACCCTAAACTGTCCCCTACAATATATGTTTTCTCGGCGGAGACTGGTACAAGTGCGGCGGCTACCACCACCATGACAGCCACAAGATAGGCCATTTCCACCGTGAATGTGTGTGTTCTGCGACCTGCGTGTCAGCCACCCCTTTAATCAATATTCTTACCTTGTATACAAAAATGAACAGGGAAAGTCTGAGCAAGTAGCTGGCCTTGGGAGTTGTTGGAGGGACTTTTTCACCAAGAAACCAAGTGGAAATTCTATTGGATCAGCATGATAGAAGTCAACTCGGCAAAAAGATTTAAAAAAAAAAAATTGGTAAGCACGTTCTGCATAAAATATTTAAGAGTTAGAAGTCTTGACTTAATTTAATTTTTATATATTTGATGAATTAGATCAACATCTAGTTTTATCGTGTGCATAAAACTCAAGTTCTTCAACCAAAAATATTTAAGGCGGATGTTATTATTTATTTTTTATTCAAAAGGCAGTCATTTATATTGTGAATTGTATAGTATCGACTTAGTCGATTCCTTTGTTTAAAGACATATCAATAGGCAAATGGATAAATTCAAGGACCAATTAAATACATATTATATGTAATCAAATGTTGAAGAAAACAGCGTTTTATATGTAAATTTGGAGAGATGTTGTGTGTATAGGGACATGTGACCGTGTACAAGTAGAATAACTCGTAAATTTATGTATATGACTTCTTTATGCTGAAAATAAGTGACTTCTTAAAGGTAAAAATTATGACTGGATCAAACTCCCTATACAAATACGATGGCTTGATTTGTATTTATAAAAAAGCTTTAAAAATAAAAAAGAATAAAATATTGTAGTATTGGTCCCTAATATATAGTAAGATGCTCTCTGATCTTTAAAAAGGAGTAAATTGATCCTAAATTTATTGCGCAATTAGTCTCCAACAACGTGATTCATTCAAATTTTGTTAAATCAATTAGCAATATAAGGGATATGCTAAGGTATGGAAACAAGTTCGAAATTTTAATAAATCACATGGACTTTACTAGTGATGGAGGGAGGCGATTCCCTTGCCAAAGAAAAGAAAGGAAAAATTTCTGTCTAAATACGAAAAAAATGATATATTAACCCAATTCATAAAATATTTAAGTCCATCCAAATTTGAAATTTTAGCTTGCTGAAAAGAAGATTTTAGTTCAAATAAATAAAAACAAAAATCCATCCCAGTTTGAAATTTTAGTCAACCCTAGCTCTGAACTTGTTTTTACGACGGTCGCATAACAATTTTGAAGATTTAGATGATATTTCATTCTTGAAGATTCATTGTAATGCAGATTTAGGTGGTTTTTCATTTCTGAAGATTGATTGTGGAATTATAAAAATTTAAAGATTGGATTTTATAACATAGGCAATAGCTTGAGGACACAAGGAAGAAAATAAATAGGAAACTCAACCCTTGAAATTCAAAGCATGGCAAGAGCCAACTTTTCCCGATTCAAAATTGCTGCACCAAAAAAAAACAGTCAAAAACAACCTAACTTACTCCAACGTTCCAAAAAGGCGCGCAAAGTAAGGAGAAACCTCAGCCATTTCTGACCTCTCCCGTTTCCTCGGACTCCCGTGTTTTACTCTTTCTTCTTCCCCTCAAACAAACCCAAATCGAATTCCTTCGATAATACCCTTTTAATCCAAGAAAGTAGATTCAATTTTTTTCAGTTTTCTTTCTGTTAATTTCAAACAGAGTGTTACATTTTAGTGCTTAGTTTTCAGACATGGAAAACACACGACAATCTCTGATCCCAACGTTTCTTTATTCAACATCGTTGACATCGAAAGGGATGGAGCAGAATCTGACGAGGAATGTGAATTCACCTTCACAGTCTGATTCAATTTCGTCAGCATCATCAACGGCTGGGATTAAGAGGGATTTTTTGATCCCGGCGCCGAAAGAGAGTAGTATAAAGATGTTTTCGCCGGCGTATTATGGCGCCTGCACGGCTGGAGGGATACTGAGTTGTGGGCTCACTCATATGGCTGTCACCCCACTTGATCTCGTCAAGTGTAACATGCAGGTTAAGTTAGCTTATCTTATTTCCTAGGGAAGTAACTTTTTTAGCCAAACATGTATAATACAGAGAAAAAAAAAGGCAACAATTTCAAAGAAATCCATTTCCAGATCCTTGTACATATCAAATTTAAATCTTCATTGTTTTTCAGATTGATCCTTCAAAGTATAAGAGCATTAGCTCTGGTTTTGGAATTCTGCTGAAGGAGCAGGGAGTTAAAGGTTTTTTCAGGGGTTGGGTACCAACCCTCCTTGGATACAGCGCACAAGGGGCTTGCAAGTTTGGTTTCTACGAATTTTTCAAGAAGTACTACTCCGACATTGCTGGTCCCGAGAATGCAGCCAAGTATAAGACCTTGATCTACCTCGCAGGATCTGCATCAGCAGAACTCATTGCCGATGTTGCCCTTTGTCCATTTGAGGCGGTTAAGGTTCGTGTCCAGACTCAACCTGGCTTTGCCAGAGGCTTGTCTGATGGATTTCCCAAGTTTGTTAGGGCTGAAGGCGCTGCTGGGTACGTACAATCTTTACATGTAATTATGACTCATTTTTTCCTTGACCTTCGTCATAGGTTTGGTAAGGTCGATTAGACATTAGTGGACAGTATCAAATATGAAAAAAAGATATCTATTATACTGTTCATTACGACCTAATATTGCATACCAAACATGTACTTTGAGTTTATTGTTTGCAAATTTTGATGATGTCGAAGACGTGTACAATGTGCTATTACAGACTCTATAAGGGAATTGTTCCACTCTGGGGACGCCAAATTCCATGTAAGCCAACTTAACATTACGCTTTCAAATTCTTTATGAGCTTTAGACTAGTGTGTGCGTTCATACACGTGCACTAGCATGTCAGTTTAGCCAGGAAGAATCACTAATGATCGCATCGGGTTTCTTGCAGATACAATGATGAAGTTCTCCACTTTCGAGAATATTGTGGAACAAATATACAAGCATGCCATCCCTACTCCAAAAGAGCAGTGCAGCAAAAATTTGCAGCTTGGTGTCAGTGTTGCCGGAGGCTATATGGCCGGAGTATTATGTGCTATCGTGTCACACCCTGCTGATAACTTGGTGTCATTCCTCAACAATGCCAAGGGAGCAACAGTTGGTGATGTGAGTATTAAAACTCGTATTCTCTTCATCAAGTTGACACATTCTTTTCCGATGATTTCTCATTACATGTTATCTTAATCGTAATTTTTCAGGCTGTGAACAAGCTAGGCTTATGGGGTTTGTGCACCCGAGGTCTTCCTCTTCGTATAGTCATGATCGGGACCCTTACCGGAGCTCAATGGGGCATCTATGATGCTTTCAAGGTTTTTGTTGGCCTGTAAGTTTCTTCTTCCCAACCCCCATATCTATGTCATGTTTAAGTAAGTTATTTTAGGGCCTGTTTAGGCATGTAATACTAGATAATTTTTTCTTTAATACTGTCAAGAACTATCCAATCTATCTTGCCAAATATGTCCGCAGTAATCTCACCTTCATTGTGAGAGGAACTTTGTAGGAATCTATATATTATTCGCGTATAATAACAATTCGAACCCGATATTCTTGCAGGCCTACTACGGGAGGTGGAAGTCCTGCTCCTGCAAAGAACTAAAGCCGAAAGCTTATGATTGAAGCAAAAATTCATTCTGTCTACTTCATGCATCTTCAGAATGCAGTCTTTTTGCAGTACATGTACGACAAGAGACCTGTCTAGGATGGATATGGATCATACACATATATATAGCAGTATTTATTTGATTATCATGTTAAGATTTTGCAGTTATGTTTGATGTTTTGGAGGATTATTTTGTTCCTTCCTCTGCAGAACATAACATTTTCCCTTGTTTGCTATGGATTAAAATCTAGATTTTAAGAAGACGAATCTAAACAGAAGAGTTTGAATCCAAAAAGTTGGGTCGGCTTTTCATAATATGCTCATTTCCTTTGCTATTTAGGCATGCAATTATTGCTCTCTCTCTCTCTCTCTCTCTCTCTCTCTCTCATGTCCACTTCAATGTATCAAATATGTAGTAAGGCCGTTGCAGGATAATGTATTGTACAGTATATCTATTCATTTGAGAATTCTTGACAATGGCACCTAACCTAGCGGTTCAACAAAATATGGATGAAGTGGTGCTCTCCACTTGAAAGTTTACAAAGAAATATTCGACCCTTTGTACCATCGTTCTACTTGGTCAAGTTGTCATATTTATTTATAAATTAGGTCAACATATTGCAAAGCGCAAATTTCTCAAATCTACCGTTCTCATCTTCTTTAAAACAAATTCCACTATAAAACCTTATGAGGTTGACACTACATGCCGCCTATCAATAGATGGGAGCCGTTGGAGCTATGGTTTAAAATTTTCTGACTTCATAAAATTAGACTGGACCCTTGTTTGAGCCTCATTTTACCATCAAAACACATTGATGAATAGTGATTTGATCAAATCAAGCACACATTTTTCAATAAAATAATATTACACGCAAACTCAAATTTTTTTCTTATTTTTTAACCACACATTCTCCATCATAACACTATTGCAAAATGCATTTTTTGGGGAAAAAAAATGGGGCTCAAACAACCGCTAGAAAAGATTCAGCCCATACCAAAAGTCATGTTCCATTCAACTCTTAAAAAGTGATAGCCCACCCTAAAATAATTCTAGTTCACTCTTTAGAGACAGTACGAGGGTCTCAAAACAAAGATGAATCCATATATTAACAGGCTTCAACTGCACTCTTGTGATAAGAGTTCTTGAATTCAAAATTTTGAGTTTCGTAATATACAGAAAAGTACAGCAAAGCAATAGTGACCTTCTAGTAGTCAAGTCCAATTCTAACTTCTAAGAACGGCTGCTCTAGGTTTGGTGTTTTTTTTTAAAAGAATAATAATATTCAACATTATGATAATGGAGCAATGATGTGGCAATTTTATATGGAATAATGAGATTGGGTAATCCATTTTAATGAGAGAGAGAGAGAGAG
>CAIGRN010062056.1:0-14345 GCA_903798345.1 Fraxinus anomala
CAATAAATCTACCTCAAAAACACAATTCATTTACCTCAATAAGAAACACAATTAATTACACAAATACATTATACACAATTAAGTCAAGTTGACCGAGAGATGAGAGACAGAGACTGAGAGTGTCGTGCCGGAAGTTACCTTCAGGAGAGTCGGTCGGAGACTGCTCTGTCGGGAGACCTTGAGAGCTTAGAGAGGACAGAGGAGTGAGGACAGGCGGAGCATGGAAGTTGGAACGACGGAGGCGCGGAGCTGGGAGCCAAGGAGAGGTCCGCCAGTGACTGTTGTCACCCGTGATTGCCGTGGGACTGAATGAGACTAGAGAGGACGAGCGGAGAGAGCTTAGAGACAGAGGAGATGAGGAGTGACGTTGTGACCACTGGCGACTGCACTAGCGGACGGCAGGACGCACTGGCGAACCTGGGCAGGCTGGGTTGACGGACGGGAGTTGGGAGAGAGGTTGGGAAGAATGGAGAAATGAATTAGGGTGTAATTTATTTCAATTTCATTTCATATGAAAAAAAAAAAAAAATCAAATCTAGTGCCCCCCCAGGCCACCCCCAGGTCCGCCAGTGTATGATACTACCCAGCTTTTCTAGCCATAGCTCCCATTTGTCTCCTTTCGAAACAAAACTCTTTAGGGTACGTTTGGTTTGTGTTTCAGTTTTCAGTTTTGATTTCATTTTTAGTTTTCTGTTTTGAGGATTTGTTTTAAGATTATTAAAAATGCGTTCAGTTTGTCATTTTGAAAAATTATTTCTCAAAATAGAAAATTAGAAAACACGTTTGGTTTGAAATTTTGAAAAATTATTTTTATGACATTTTATTCCATAAAATCTGAATATTTAGTAAAAATATAACAATTTTATGTTAATATACTTTCAAGTAATATATACATTTTAAAGTTGGAATCTTACAATATTTTTTCTTGCTACAAAAGTAAAATAAAAATAAATAATAAATTGAATTCAAAATATAGGAAATAAAAATAAAAATTAATGATGTGAACTGAAGATATTTTTATATGTGTTTATTTAAATTTTTTTTTTAGAATTTTTATTTAAATAATCATTAAGAGTTTCAACTATTTTTATTTTTTATAATTTTATATTCTAATTTTTTTTAAAAAAAAATTCATAATTTTTAATTCTTTCAGTTTAGATTTTACCTTTTTTTTAAAAATTTTTTTTAGATTTTACCAATTTTATTTTTTGAATATATTTTTCCTAAAATTTATTTTATTTTTTAATTTTAAAATTTGATTTGTTTGAAATTTTATTTTTGTTTTTAAAAATATTAAAATTTTATTGAATAAATTTTTATTTAAACTCTTGTTTTTCATGTTTTAAAAAAAAAATCACTGAAAGCACTCGAAACATCAAATATTTGTTAGAGTTTTATGTTATAAGTTTATTATTGTTTTCGAATGCATTTTCATAAATATTATACCAAACACGTTTTCAGTGTTTTTCAAAATTGAAATAGCAAATCAAACGACAAACGTATCTTTAATTCTCACACTCATTTTCAACCATACATTCACATAAATAAAATTTTTGTACGTAAACCCAAATTTTTTGCATATTTTTTAACCACACATTTTCCAAAAAATCACTATTCAAAAAATCATTTTTCAAAATATTTACCATCAAAGAGGGGCTTAGTTTGTTCCAATGCTAACGTGGAATTTTTCCTGAAGTCTGGTGGTTTCTGGTAATTTTATCTTTAGTGTTCATTTGGCAACCTGGAATGAGAGTACTGGAATTGAAAGAAGCATCGTGCCTAACTGTGCTAAAGTCCTCACTCTACCGAAAAGCTTTTTTTGGCTAAGCTTAAAAAGTTTACTAAGTAAATAAACATGAATTTTACTGGTCAAAATTGGAAATTAAGTTAATTTGGCAGCAATGTAATGATTGTTTTCAGAATAAGTATCTATTTTTTACTTAAAATCTAACATTTCCAAACATATTTGAAAAAAAAAATAAGTTACTTGAAGTACCTGTTACATATTATTTATTTTAAAGTTTAGCCCAACATGTTTTGTCAGGTTCAGAAATAATTTACTTGAGATTCCTAATGACCTTTTTGTAGTTGAAAAAACACAAGCTTAAGGAAGTGGCGAAGAGGAAAGCACAAGAAGTGGAGCGCTCAAAGGAAGAGCAGCTTTCAAAGAAGCGCCAGAGAGAGGAACGACGTGGAAGGTACAGAGAGAAGGAGAAACAAAAGAAGAGAATTCGCAGAAAATCGGAATGACACTTTTCAAGTTGTTCCATCTTTTTCTTGGTGCATGAGGGAAACGTAAAACTGTAGCTCTGAATACTTGGTGAAATCAATGGTTTGCAAATTACGAGTTGGCAGTTGATACTGATGAGCAGCTACAAGTCATGGTGACACAGGTCAAGCTGCTAACTAAAGAAATTTCAGAACGGTGTGTGGAGCAAAGAAAAGAAAAGAAAAGAAAATTATCGTAACAGATGGAGAACATTTAAACATGGTAGCTCAGTTCTTGTAAGGATTTTTTTTCCCAATTTTTCTAGGCTCTGTGGTGACAGTTGTAGAAATTTTGTTTTAGTCCAAAGATGTAAAAGTAAATATTTTTTGGAAGACTCCCAAATTCTGAGATAGGATTAAGCATTGAACTTGCAAACGTAGCTTTGGGAGCTCAAGTCATGCTATAAGAGCAAGTCTTGAAAATAAGTGAACATGCTACGTGTACTTCATAGGTTAACACAATCGTTTATATCCATGTGAGTTGACAGCTTTTTATACATTGATCTTGACAACATATTTTTTAATTAACTGTCAGATTTTTACACACAGAGGGGTGTCAATCAAGGTGTACAATTTGTGTGTATCAATAGTTTAATCATTTGTTGCTTTTCGGCTGCGAGCCAACTATTGTAATTATGGACTGTATGTCCAATTATTTTAGGCTTAGAAAACATATTGATGCTAGGCACAAAAAGATAATCGATACAGAATATAAGTTGCAATGGAATACAAGAAGATAATTAGTATGGGACACATTTAGCAGAAGATGATTATTGTATTGAAGCATTCGATGCTATTTCCCATAGAGTATGATCAACTGGTCATTCTTTTAGCTTGATAAGGCTAGACTAAACACATTGGTCAACTTGGTCTAAAGTTGACTTAACTAGATGTTTCAAAATTGGGTAAATTTCATCTGCTTTCAGTGAAATCTCAACTCGGTCACTAACTTCTAATTTGTCTCTATTGGATCGGACAATTTCAATTTAGTTTTAAGTGAGTCATTTAATTCCAATTCTCATCCCTCCATCACTTGCCGCCTCTCAAATTCATATTGTAACTGATCATCCACGTAATCGCTTTCACCATTATATAACGTCATAAAAGTGTTAAAATAAAAAAATAAAAACTCATATCCATTTTAATACATTGTCGTAACCATTATTTTACCTTTTTTGATTCGAGGGTTGTATAATGATTACGTGAAATATCAATTACGATATGACCGCCAATTAAATAACTTTTACTAGTTTGGAAAATGATAGGCATCGAAAAGTGACTAAGTGGTAACATATGAAATTAAATTAAAGTTTAGTGCTGAAATTGAAATTTAGCCCCCGTTAGAAATCCATTTTTTTTCTCATTCTTCATTTCAACCACACATTATATCAATAAAATAATATTACACATAAACCAAAAAATTCTCCTTACTTTTTAATCACATAATCTTTCATCAATCACTATTCCAAAAAAAAAAAATTTCCACCCATTGGGTGTCAAACAGGGGCTTAGTAACCAATTGAATTTCTTTGCAAGTTGAGTAACAAATGATATTTACCTATACTCAGGCATTAGGGTTGGGCGTTGATTGGGTTAGATTGGTTTTGAGTCCAACCCAAACATAACTCAACATGTTCAGTCTGACAATAATTCGAACCGGAACCAACCTATTCACGGTTGAAACCCATCCCAATCTAAACCGACCAAACTCGGGTTGGTTTGGGTTGTGTTAATTGGTTTGGATTTGAGTCCAATTTAAGTTGGACCCAGTTAATTTTTTTGTTGGACAATTTTTTTATAGGCCCAATGCTTGGGACATTTTTTTTTTGTTGAATTTGAATTTTTTTTAGAAGTTTGATATCATTTTAATTTGGATCAATTTTAGTTACATTAAGAAAGGTGATTGGGCCCAATCCTCCTTCAATTCAAGTATATAGTCAAAAATCACGTCAAAAAATCAAGCCAAAAAATCGAGGCACAAGTAACAATGAGAGGCAGAAGAGACGTGAGGCAGAGGATAATTTTGATCATTAAGTTTTATTTTTTTTGTTTTAAGTACTAATTTTCTTTTTAATATTTTTTAGTTTATTGGGTTGGGTTGGGTTGGGTTGAGTTTTAATAGATAACTGAGAACTCAACCCAATCCGACTTAAATTTTGATTTCCTAACTTGACCCGAACCCAACTCAATTGAACTAAAAAATCAAACCAACCGAGATGGTTTGGGTTGTGTTGATCGGTTTGACTGGTTCGAATTGATTTTTGGTCAATCTTAACAAGCATGTCCTTATGTAGGATGGCAAAGTTCCTCCTTCCAGCATGACGGGGCAAGGAACCCGGTTCCTATCTCAAATTCCTTGAATCCATCTTGAATCTTTTTATCTTATATTTATATCTTTCGATTTAAATAATTAAATGGAGGCGATAAATGAGAATATTTTAATTTTCACTGCGTTCCTTCCTTACTTCGTCTCCTAAATGTTCCCGACGAGCAGGGACGGAATTGCCAAACTGATTCCATCCCTATCCCTGTGTGTGAAATCTTGTTTCGAGGGATCAAGGGTGAGTTACGTGAGTAGATCTAACTTGTTGGCCAAAAATTAGCCCAGGAAAGAACCGGCTAAAATTAGGAACCAGCTTTGACGGCTGACAAACGGAAACAGGAGACTAGAACTAACTATTCCTACTCAATTCTTCGTAGAAAGCTAGTTCTAAACAAAGTGCACACAAAGACGATACCACTTTTTTCTTTTTAATCAAAAAACCGCCAAGGTGATTAGGTGAATGATTTATCATACTGAAAAATTTAAAAATTGAGTTGCAAACATGAGAGGGAATATATAATTAACTTGTCCTTCAGCTTATGAAAATAGAAATTAGAAATATTTTACCAATTTAGTAACATGGAACTAAAGATGAATATACCATAAAATATTTCGTGTGTCTTCGTCATGCTTCTTGTCACCCGCGTATAGAGTTAGGCACTTGGTTGGCTTTCATAACCGTCATCACCATCGTCTTCGATGGACGCCAACATATGTTAAGAGTTTGAGTACAATATCGATCGAAGAAATTTAATAATTATTTGATTTATGTATCTATTTGAAAATGTTAATCGATTGACGTTATATTAAATCAATCTATCAATCTTTTTTTTTTTTTTTAAATATATTGAATGGACATAAATCTTCCCAGCATCACATCTATAATTCAGCGTTTAGTCACTCATTGCAATGCTCATCTCGATTAAATAAATTGAAGCTCTAATTTTGAGAAAAAAGAAAAAGAAATAAACATCCACTTTTAGGTACCTCCAATTCCATGAATAATGTGAATTGATTTGATAACAAAGTGTTTTTACAATAACCACATCTTTTCTCTTTCTCGTGATGTTTTAATTTGTGTTCCTTCTGATCCATGCATTGTTTAGGGACACAATAAAAAGAAACCACTTCATTAATTTAAAGAGAATATTTCCTTTATTATTTCATGAACTTTAAATAAATAGAATCCAATAGAACAAACCGTGAGAGTGCATCACAAATGGATAATATTTACCGTCCCGTGATGAAAACACGATATTTCATGGATTTTAAATAAATGTACATTAATATTCAGTTGATGTAGTTACTCATTATACTCGAGTTACCTCATTTTATTAATTTTTATGTCGAATGGGTGATTTTTATTGAAAATTTTAATGTGGTTACTGGTTAGTTAACAACAAATTAATATAGGACTTTTAATTTTCTTTTAACTTATAGACTATAATTTTTTTTTACCTATTTGATCTATAATATGTCTTCATTCTCTTTTCTTGATCTTTCAATCATTTTCATTGTGAAGTTTGCTTAAATGGAAAAACCATTGAACAAAATTTTAAGGAAAATAAAGTCGATCAACTTGGAGTTGGGACTTCTTTTCACTCTTTACAGGTATAAAAATAACGATATCAAAAATAGAATTGACCAGTGAGTTATCCATTTTTCATTTTCACTCAAAAAATTTTATGAGTTTCCGCGCTAATTGAGACACCCTTAAAAAAAGGAGAAATCATGTAGAGTCTCAACCTCCATTTTTCGAATAGAATATCAACATATATTTGATATGTTAGACTAAAAATAATAAAATTAGATCAAATAAAGTAAGACCATTTTCATATGGACATCTTCTTTAGCCTCCTTCACTAGATGACAATCAACCGAGATGACCTAGTAGGTATAAGATTATACTTTTGGTGCAGCCAGATATTGACTCAAAAACGTGTTTCTTGCCATACTTTCTGATTAACAAAAAACAGTAACTTGTGGTCCACATTTGCTCCTAGGTAGTGTTCATGAAAGTTGTAACCCTAGTATAAATTAAAACTTCTGCATGCAAATTTATTACATTCTTCAAATCCAAACAAGAAATCATTGATCATACATATTCATATATATTTCAGAATTTTAGTCCATTTTCATGGTACCAAGCAGAGAATCATTCCTCAGAAATTCATCGAAAAACAACATGGCCTCAAGACTCTCATTTGAAAACCTCCAAAGAACAGTTTCAGACATCTCATTCCAACTCAATGAACTTCTAACCAAAGAAGAAAAGGAATCAGAAACTGCTGCTGCTGCTGCTGATAACAAAAAGGGACTTATTCTTCCCCCAGTATCCGAAATCGAAGATGCCAAGTGCGAGTGCTGCGGTATGTCCGAAGAATTTACCCCAGAATACATAAAAAAAGTGCGCGAAAAATTCTCGGGGAAAATGATTTGTGGGCTGTGTTCAGAAGCAGTGAAGGAAGAAATGGAGAAAAATGGTGGGAAAAGAGAAGAAGCATTGAAAGAGCACATGAATGCATGTGTGAAGTTCAATAGGGTTGGCAGAGCATACCCTGTACTGTTGCAAGCAGAAGCCATGAGAGAAATTCTGAAGAAAAATAGGGCAAATTCCCTTAGTCCTAGAGAGAAGGGAGAGGGGGTGGGATTGCAGAAGAAAGGTGGGATTGCTAGGAGTTCAAGTTGTATTCCGGCCATTATAAAGGAGATTAATACTCATAATATGGTGAAGTGAGTTGCAGAAAGTTATGTATTGACAAGAGAGCTAAGGCTTATGTCTTTATTTGTTGGATTACTTATGCTAAATAATGGAGTTTAAGGGTAACTTGAATTATTAACTATAGGTTTTTTATTTAGCTGATTCCATAATAGAGTATAGTTCATAGATTAATGTATAATTAATCTATGAGTTATAGTATGATTAGGAACAATATCTCCCTCTCTCTCTCTCTCTCTATGAAAAAAATGTGTAATTCAAATCTACGATATTTTCCCGATGTTTAGGGATTATTTCTTTATAGTTTGGTCGTGTAATTAGTATAATTTTTTTCTTTCGCAGTTATATGTATTGTGCAAATTCTTGTATTTCTTTCAATGATTTTGTCTCAATTACCTTGAATTCATAGTTCATAATTAGATATATTGTATCACATGTGTTCACTATATTCGTCAAAAGATTTCTCACTATATGAAATTAAGTTGAGAAAATTTTTTAGAAAGTCTTTTGAGGAATTAATTGAGACTTGCATAATATTTATTCATTTCATTCCTTGTTTTATTTTTAAATTTATATTCGAATTCTATACATTGTGCATATCCACACATAGAGACACGACACAAGATAAGGCTAAGAAGAGTGAGAAGAATATGTTTAGTGATCTTACTTTGTTGATACATGCAAGTGACCATTTTTTCGAAAACAACTCGAAAATTCAGACTAAATCAAAAAATAATTCAAATTATTAAAAGTGAAAGGTTTCTGGTTCAAGTTTTTGAGTTTACCCAATTTGTTTCAAAGTGTGCATCATTTGGGTTGGGTCAACCACACTTGAATTGGGCATTGCATAGATCCCATGGTCCAGTTATTGGGCTTACCCAATTTGTTTCAAAGTGTGCATCATTTGGGTTGGGTCAACCACACTTGAATTGGGCATTGCATAGATCCCATGGTCTAGTTATTGGGCTAACCCAACTCATTTGCCAGATATACCAACATTTACCCTTTTAAGCGCACAGTTTTTTGGGCAAATTTTTTAAACACTTGAAATGAACTATTTTCAGTAATATTGTTCAACATTTGTATTACAAAAATGCATATTGTGTTACACCTTTTTGTAATCCGTGTTACACCATTGCTGTTACCTCTACTACCACCACTATCATTGACGCTCCCATCACTGTCAACACCATCTTCTCCAACACCGTGACCATATTCACTGGCCAAAAACCAAGCAAAATCGCCACCAGAGACCAAGTCCACCCGAACATCACCATCGGGCCTTCAAAAATAGCAAATTTGGAGGCCTGTGATTCTTTCCCTATACAAATGCATTTACCACAACATGCTAAACCCTAATTGCAGAATCAATCACAACCATCCAAGAATCCAAGCCTACAAAGGAATCAGCAGCCATTTCACTTGTTAAAAAGTTTAAGTGCATAGACACCAACAAATATTCTTTCAATGAGGGACAAATAAAGTCTCAAGGAGAACATCCATACACCACTTGAAATCTACCGCAGATTATTATCCGTGCTTGGTTAGAGTTATTGCAAGGGTTTCCACACCAACAACAATATCAATTTAACTTTCTATTTTCCGATTAAACTAGAGAACTAAACTGAACCGACACTTTCTAATTCAGAATATTGAGTTTCATATTAACATTTAATTGAACCAACCAATTCACTTCATCCAATAATTTTTCAACAAGTACTTTCGACCAAAATGAGTTGGGATAAAAACCACCTTTTCCCTCCCAAAGCTTGTGCTCTTCATTCTTAAATTGTATTGCTTTAGTTTACTTCTTTAAAAACACCATAGTGGAGCTTATCCTCTTTTAATAACAATTCTCATGTTTGACTAAATAAATTTGACACACTTAATGGAGACAGTGGACCATGGCAAAAAATACAAAGCCTAGTCATAAAAGCAATATAGATCCTTAAATTAATCAGATTGATTGGGTAGCTAGACTTCACGTCATGTGTACCTCATTTAAGTTCTTCTTCTTGAAAATATAATATTTACGTCACATTTTTTTTTTCTGCTGAGACTCGTCTCTGATTAACGTCGCGAACTAAAGTTGCCGAAATATTTATAAAGTAGGCATTGATTAGAGAGTTCGTAGATATGGGTATACGTGATTTTTTTATTAGGCATTCTTAAAAGTATGAATCTATAGCTTTCTCTTTAGACAAACGTTAAGAAAGCTTGAATATTGATCATTGAAAACTTGAAAAATTCCTAAATTTTAAAAGTGTTTTGACTCTACTTTCGGTATAACAGTGAAGACGGGACCATTCTTTTAGGGCTCCAACGTGCCCATGTCACTAGTGAGTTTGGCAAGTTTCGTAGTGCCATGATTGATAAGTAAGTTCATGTTAGAAAACAAAATGTAATGTGAGTGTAAGAATGGAGAAATTTGTGTTGAAATTTGAATTACTTTTAAGATTAATAGGTACTGGATCCGAACCGAACCGAACAATTCTTCTAAATTTAAATACCTGAACGAGTATCTGAATTGAGAACTGACATGTTTGGTTCAGTTTTCGATTCTAAACGAAAAATCAAATAAGAACTGAATCTCCCTAATTTTTTATCTTAAATAAGTCAAATTATTATTTTTTTCAAATAAATTGCTAACTATTTAATTTAGTCCAAACTCAAAATATGAATTTGCTATTTTTAATTTTCAGCCAAGCTAGCCTTATTTAATCAAATTGACCTAAATTTTACCTAAATCTCTTATTCTATCGTAGTGTAATTTCTACCGTTCTATTATTGTGAACTACCCATCTTCCTCTTTCTGTGATTTGAAGAGTCAAATTTATAAAGAATTCAACAAAGAAAGGTACAAAAAATATCACGAGATTGGACTGTGTTATTTTATAAAAGTTAAGATTGAATATATCATAGTCGAATTAATGTAGCGTTGTAATATTAAAAAAAAAATTAACTATTGTACGGAATCCCGGAACCTAATGGAACTGAACCTGAATGATTCCATAATTAAATTTAGACCCGATTGTTCCATTTACTAAATGTCCGAAAATTTCAGGTTTGATTTGATTCTCTTTAGAATCTAATCGAACTGGATCATGCCCATCCCTAATTTTCACAACATATTTTAGAAAAGTACTTGAGCACAAATGTGGTAAATTATTAACTTAATGTTGGATTCTTGTGTACTTTACAGCATAATGGCATATATGAACTTTACAACATTGTCTAAAAGGGGGGAATAAGTGTATCTATAGTCTGATAGTGCTGTATATTAAAATTGTAGCTCAAGATAAATATAAATGACCTAAAGGGCATTTAAAATATACATGGAAACAACAATTTTTAATCAACTTAGATAAGGTGAATTGATAAAATATATTTTTTATTCTTCAATACATGTACGTTTTTCTAATACGGTGTGACTTCAATTAGAATAATACATCACAATCCTCCTTAATACAATCCCCCACTCATATCCTCCCTAATCGTATCTCTCTTAATTTAATACAGTGGACCAAATGCACATAAAATTTGTTGAAACAATTCAAGACAATACAATACAACATGGCATCGTGTACATGATATTTCTAGAAAAAATAGATATTTAATGTTGGAAAAACATGTCATAAAAAAATTATATATAAGGTATAAATAAAAAGAATGTCACCTTTGATTCCTAACCCATTGTTTCAATAGCAAATTGGTCAATAATTGTTCATTATAATTGCTCGATCATTTTCTTAATAACGAAGAGAAGCATGTTTTCATGAGGGTCATGTGACAGTCCAACAAAGATTTGCACGGTTCTTGTTATTGAGAACTATCATGAAATTTTATAAGGATAATTATATTCACACCACAATTTTTATTTCTTGCTTCAAATTTTAATTATATTTAAGGTTCTTAATTTTTGCTCATTATATTACTTATGTCCTTAACAGTTTTTCATATTATTCTTATCTCCAAACATTTCATTAATTACAAATTTTGTATTTGATAACAGTTTTATATCTAAAAGTACGTTGAAATAGCGTAAAATAAATAATTTTTCCATCATATTTGTATAAATTAAATAAATAAAAAGTACGAAAAAATATTTTTTCCTCATTTCAAGCATAAAAACAAAATACTTTGATATAAATCATCATCGATGATGAGACATACTTATTAATGGAATGTTGAAGATAAGAATTCGATGAAAAAAAATTAAAAAATAATTGCTACAACGAGCAAAGATTGAGAAGTTTGACTGCAATTTAAATGTGGTATAACAAATAAAAAATATGGTGTATAACCAATTTTAGAAACCAAGTGTTCCTTTTTGAAAGTTAATGGCCAACTTGTCCATTTTCCATACACATGTACAATAATATATATAGCCATATCAATAATTTAAAGCTAAGTTTTTAAGTGCTTATGAACAGTGAATCCTAAAGTTTATATCGTTAAAAAATAGATATAAGTTATGTACGATAAAGAATCCATGACTAAAAATTATATTTGACCACACATTCTTCAGAACTCACTGTTTATAAGCAATTAGAATCTTTAACTTCAGAACGCATGCTGCGTTCAGACACCCGTAGATATGAATTGAACATATTATGTGAGAATATTAGTTTGGTTGATTCCACTATGTACTAAAAAGAGAGGGAGCATGCCAGATTGACAAAGACCACACAATCTGTATATTCCTTCGAGAAAAGAGATTAGAATACTTCTTTAGCTTTTGTGTTTTTTTCTGCTCACTCAATAGCTACCTACTTCTTCCTCTGTATCTAAACACCCTTACTTTTAAGGATTAAAGTACTCGTACACCGAAAGTGTACATCTTGATCGACATCCTCCTATATATCAAAAATTTGACAGTTGATTGAAAAAGATATTGTCAAGATTAATGTACTAAAATCTACCAACTTACATTGGTGTAAATCAATATGTCAACATTTCTGTACATGTAGCATGATCTTACTTTTAAATTCAACTTGTTTCTGCCTCACCCTCCTCGACTGCCTTGTGGTTGAAACTTGAAATGAATATATTTATAGATTATAATCTAGCCAAAGCACAGTTATTTCCCTCAAAAAATCTAAAATTGTATCAGTTTCATTTTCAAACTTCACATAGAAATGAAGTTATTCAATATGATAAATGTTAATTCTGGTTTGCTCGAGCTTGGTTTTTGATTGTGTATTAATTTCTTGCATAAAAAAATAAAATCAAATAAACCAACCATTAAAATCTTGCAATTCATATTATGTAAGGTAGACTTATGGAAAAAAAATTGAAGGGTTAATATTTTCACGAATAATAACTTCAGTTTTTTTGTAAAAAAAATAAATAATACTCATCTCTATTGGAATATTGTATTGTTTCATTAAATAAGAAAATAACAATAGAAGTTTAATGTGCAAGTAAAGTTAACAATAGCGAAAACCTTCAATTAAAATGGAGTTTACGAGACACAAAACTTATCACTTAAGAGTAATGATATATACAATCTACTTCACTCGACTAAAGTTCAAACGATAATGAAAAAATACTAAGCAAATAGCTAAACCGATAGATTAAAATGACCAAGTTAAAACCGCTAAAATGCTGCTCAACCCAATAACGAGCATAACTTGTGTGTGAACTTTATTTTTTGTTCCTTTTTGAGAAGATAGAAAAGCATTATAATTAGAACAACATAAACATGAATTGAGATTAGGAAAAATTATGCAATACAATTTTAAAACTATGACAATGCAGTTAAAAAATTCAAGTATCATGAACTAATGAACATTATAGTTACAAGAAGAATGCAAGAGCCATATTCAACTCTTTTATATCCATTAATCATAGTGTATCTCACTCATAAATTCATTAGTTTCAATTTCAAACTTTCGAAAACAAAACTAAGAACAAGATCTTCAAAAAAACTTGTGAAAGATCAAAAAAAAAATGCCATATTTTCATTTAGCATTAAAAATCCATGGTGAACAAATTTCAGAAAGCATACACACATATATTACCAAGATTATAGTAATGATAATTGTGTTTAAGGTTTGAGCTTCCATCTTAAAATATCAATCTTGTTAACAAGAGTAGTTCATACCCTTATAAATTGGCTTTATATTTTCATTTTTGTTCGATATGAAATTTAATCCCTTAACAAATTGTACTAATTGTGACCCTACAAAATATTTACGTCTAGTGTCATCATTTCATTTTTTTGTCTCCATAACTACGACATTTTGTTTAGCATCATTAAATTTACAATGTTGAGTAAATGTATCAAATCAAGGACAATGAGAGAAGTACTTTTCACCGTTATAAGAAGAAAAGAGAGAATGATATTTTTAGACTTAAATTGATTATATAATTGCAAATTCTAATGGAGAAAATGATATATTTTGATTTATCACTTTGAATTTAAATCAAAATATATCTTGATTTTTTTGTCTGTTTGAGCATACCTCATCTAAAGGAAGGTTGATATATCTAAAAACTAGAATGTCAAAGTATGAACTAAAAATTCTCGTCAACATTGCTTATTTTGTCGAGAATGCATAACGGTTTGAAATTAGTGCAAAGGGAAGAGAAATAATTTGGTAAGATTTTAGAAAAGGATATCTTTGAAAGAAATTAACAAAAAAAAAAAATCAGAAAAATGAACATTATTTAGTATGAATTAAAGTGGTCATTAATCCATGTAATTTCCTCAAATTAAAATCATAGTTCAAAGAAAAAAATATGTAAAATAAACTTCTTTTGGTTTTTTTTTTTTTTGTTTTAATACGGTCATTTGCTTATACAAAATGACTGTAATGTCCTTTTATCAAAATGTTCTCTAGAAAATCTAGGCAAAGTTGTTGGAGAAGATTAAGATATCGACTAAAACTTTGTCAACTTTTTCTAATTTGCCAAGAATGTGCGGATGCCTAAAATAAGTTATTTTGAAAGCAATGTATGTTGGAGAATCGAACCCTGTTCATTGTGCTACCTTAATAGTGGGAAGGGTTGTGTTTCTGAAAACACGCCTTT
>CAIGRN010062083.1:0-32324 GCA_903798345.1 Fraxinus anomala
ACATTTTCTATATTCGAGTTTGCCCTCATCACCGGATTGAGGTGTACGGTGAAGAAGCAGCATATGCCCGTATTCCGAGAAACAAGAGGCTATTGAATGAATATTTTCATGGACAGACGACGGTAATTCTAGGGCAGTTGGTAGACACATTCAGGGCATGCGACTATATGTCTAACAGGTTGAAGCTGGGCTTGATGCTTATTCTGGAGAGCGTACTCAAGTGTCATCACAGTAAGACGTCGATCGAAGTTTTTCATTTGGAGGTTGTTGATGACATTGATACCTTCAACAGCTATCCTCGGAGGCAGAGATGTTTTATGGATATCTTACAACACTGTGATTTGTATGAATATAAATGTGATCTTTCGTACATTGTGTATTATTTTATTTTAAAAAATATAAATATTATGTACTTTGTTATGACACATGTTGTGATACAAATATGTAAATATTGTGTAATTTGTTATTTTATTTTAAAAAATGTACGAAATTGTGAATCTGAGGACCTTGGATGCAATTAAAATAAGCAATTTTATAATAATTGAATATTTAACGACAGTAAATAAAAATATATTGTTTATTTAAGTTTTATATTTCGATTGTTTATTTCATATTCTATTAATTATAATTAAATATTACATAAACAATTAAAATAAGGAATCTAATTATAAATTCTTCTTTTACAATGAAATATTAAGTAAACAATTATTGATTGTATAAACAATTAAAATAAGCAATTTAATTATAATTGAATATTTAACGACAATAAATAAAAACATATTATTTAGTTATAAATAATAAACTATTAATAATATTACACATCNCAATTAAAATATTTAATTGTTTATTTGAATTGTTTATATAAACAATTAAAATAAGCAATTTAATTATAATTGAATATTTAACGATAATAAATAAAAACATATTATTTAGTTATAAATAATAAACTATTAATAATATTACACATCCGTTGAATTGTTATGTAAAGGAATCTGACTTGTACAAAATCGACGAGTATGTCATGTTGCGACACACCTACCGTACTTACGAGGTTGAAGAAATTCTTCAGTGGATTGTATTCTAGACGTACGTCTACGTCCCAGAGCACGTGGTCCGACTTTGAATGGCAACAAATTAGTAAGTGGGAGAATATGGTTGGGAACTTCCCACTCGACTTCATTTGGCATATGAAATATTGTTTCGACATACGCTGCTCTCCAATAATCAGCCATGTAATAATTACTACATAAGGTGTGTGGTGGAAATCCTCTATGCACAGCCACTGCCATTGCATGCGTACACGGAAAACTCTCCAACTGAAACTTTTTACACGTGCATATGTTATCATTCAAGTCTACTATGTATCCGATATTACTTTCATATCTCACGGAGAAGCGAAACTAATCTAGTGGTTCCACCCATACCTTTCTAGCCACCTCTAAAGTCTTGAAGAGTTTATCTTCCTGATTCGGAGTAAACACACTTGTGCAATTATGTGATTCCTCACGTTGGTCATGAAACCATTGCTACAACTTGTTACAAATTTGCTCAATCATTGTGAAAATTGATAACTCTCGATCCTTTTTGCATAACATATTGAGCGACTTAGCATTGTTCGACGTCATCATATTGTATCGAAGTCTTGGAAAATGTAATCGTGCCTAATGTTCAATCCCCATCTCTGTTAGATAAACCCATGCATAATGTGATTTACTTTCTATTTCGACCATGAATTTTTCAAACGCTTCAAAACTGTAAGCCTCTACAGCTCTCCTAAACAATGCAACGATGCCACTGGCCCGATACTTCACATCTTGAGGTTTCCATGAATATTGTACATACAATAATCGTGATGTGCCTCGGGAAAGACGATACCATTTATTATTGATTGCCCATGGTCAGTTACGAATGCAAGGTTCTTGACGTCCCTAATTATTTCCCTCAACTTCGTGAAAAAGCAACGCATCGCTAGATCATTTTCTCCATCGACTATGCCGAATGCAAGATGGTAAATTTGGATGTTGAGATCTTGACACGTAGCAATAATCAACTTATTCTCTCCATCGACTATACCGAACGCAAGAGGGTAAATTTGGATGTTAGGATCTTGACACGTAGCAATAATCAACTTGCCTTCGTATCTAGCCTTAAGGGTTGTATCGTCGACTAGAATTATGGGTCGCATCGCGTTTTGAAATCCTTGAATGCACTGTCCAAGGGCCATCAAGAAATACTTGAAGCGATTACTATCCTCCGTATCAATATAAAATGCCGATCTAGGATTAGTTTTCCCCATGTTGTGGCAATATCTGGTCAATTTAGCGTAACTTTCTTCGACAGAACCCATTAAATCCTCCAATGGGCATTCTTTGGCCTTCTAAGCCTTCTGATAGCTCATGACCACCATGTACTCTCGACGGACGTTGTTGATGATGTTTGAAGGTCTGTAGATCATTCGTGGGTCCTGAAACTTGTGCATTATTTGTCGACCAATGAACCATGCTCGGGCTTGCCTGTGATCATTTCGACGAATACCCACTTCGCGAGTATGTTCCCCGTGCATACATACGAATTACTAAGAACTCATTCGTATTCATTTTCGTCGCTCGCAAACGCCAATGGCAATTGTCGTCAATGCAGATAATTGTATACGTCGACTTGTTCAATTTTTTCACTTTAAATTCAAAATTGTGTTTCAAAGCAATCCAGTGCGCAGCTTTCTGCAAATTTTTCTTTGTTTCGAACAGTTGTTCGACATATAAATCTTCATCATCAGGAACTACACGTGAACCATTAGAGGTTCGTGTACTCGTCCCAGCTTGTGAACCTGACACATGTCTCCGACGAGATAAAGCAATCAAATTCTCATTTGTAAATTCATTTTCATTATCTTTTTCTTGAACTATCGAGGGAATTCTGTGTATATCGGTGAAATCATGGTAATGAACAACTGTACTCGGAATAACCACATCATCCTCACGAGCTATCTCCAATGTATTCCAAAAATCATTCACATTACAATCCCCTCCATCGAGATCTTCGTGTTCACTATCGAGGACATTTTTCTTCACTAAAGTTACGCAAATAGGAGTAGTCGTGCGAACTTGATTAAATTAAATTAAAACATTGATTTCATCTTCAGAAGTAACTTTTACAGGTGGAATTTGAATGGATGTATGCTTGTTGTTGAAAATAAATCATAATTCCATGTCGCATTGAGATGATCGACGTTGAGCTTGTTCTGTATCTCATTGTACACTTCTGCATATGATGTACTCGATGTTATCACAATTGCAATTGTGCCATGTATTTCACCTGTCCATTTCCAGACCCATCAACCATTTTCATTCATTTCAAATTCACCAAAGTAAGGAACCGGGCTGCAGCCGATCCCATATCTGCATTAAAGGAAAAATGCATGACTGGTTGTCCGAACAGACTCAAAATTATAATTAAGGAATATTTGGAATTCTTTATAACTTAAAAATAGTATTATTGTCTTTTAAATAATATTATATTTTTGTAATTATATAATATTTTAAAGATAATTTTATTTTTTACGCATATTTATACCATTGTGGCGAAGAAAAATGGCAAACTTGACTTGCCCAAATTGAAAAATACACCAAATTCAACACACCGCACTCTTGGCTTAATTTGAAACCCCGGCAAAGAAGTGGGAAACACATCTGTCCGTTGCCCCCTCCTCCACCACCTTAACGACCCCAAAACTGCTCTCTCTCCCTCCGCGGAACTTCCAATTTGTAGTTCGCAACAAAACGCGAAGGCATATTAGAGTAAAATTTCTTCGCTTCTTCATGTTTTTATCAGAACAGGCATAAAGTTTCGCCAAAATTTTGGGGAAGAAAAAGAAAGCGATAAAAAAGATAATGGCGAGTAGTTCGAAGGATGAACCGGGGAGCGACGGCGAGAATTCCTCTGGAAATGCGCCAGAGTCCAATTCAGAGTGCCTTTTTGCCTCAGGCGAGAAGGTCCTTGCCTATCATGGTCCCCGTATCTATGAAGCCAAGGCAATGCCCTAAACCGACCCTCTTTTGGGCTTTAGTCTATGTTAACTTGAATTACATTATTTTCACGATTATTTGCATTATTTAAGTTAAATTTACAAATTTTATTGGTGGTTGAAATTTTTTTTCGATCTGTTGCTTCTTTTGCGTGCAAGGTTAAAAAAGTAGAGCTTCGGAAGAATGAATGGAAATACCATGTCCATTACCTTGTAAGTTGGATTATTGGCTTTTGATTTTTCCACTTTTCTGAGTCATTGTTTTTGTTTATTTTTCTATTACTTTGTGGTGATGTCTGTTGAGTGTTTCTCTGTCTTCCGTAGACCTGCGTGACTAGATTACATCGTGTTTCCCAGACTAATATAAGTAGGACTTGCCGTTTTCTTCCTTTGATGTCATTTGAATGTATTGTTTTCGTTCTTGCAGGGTTGGAATAAAAAGTGAGAATGCTGCCTCAGTACTTCAAGTGAATTTCGTTTTCCGGATTCAGATTTTTTACTACTGAAAAAGAACTAGAATAGGTTATTTTTTGCATTTGTCAGGGTCCTACTTGGTCCATCATTCCATTTTATCTCTCTTCTAATGAGGGCTTTGGTTCTATATTCGACAAGTGGTCAGTTATAAGTCTTCATTCGTTCTAAAACTTTTTCTAGGATCAATAAGCTACACTTGTGTTGGATGCCTTCTCAGCTTCTCCTCATCTATCCCACAGTGAAACCATATATTTTCAACTAAGCAGCAGCACTAGCAAATTAGATATATGAAGACAATCGTGTACCATGAGAAACTTCGTTAAGTAGAAATGGAGTTACTATATATTTATGCGCATGCATGCGTGTGTAATATTTGTTAGTATGTTGAAGACAAAGATAATAATACTAATAAGAAGATTCTAAAAATAGGTAAACAATGAATTCATGTGGAAGTTACGATGATCTTATTAAAAATTTTAAATTCGATTTTGGCAACTTGGAGATTATATATTTGTGGACAAGGAGGTGTAAGGAGAAGAGAAAGATTCTTAGTTATATATCTCTGCACTTTTTCCATCAGCGAAGTCACACCAAAACTCTGTGTGTTCTGGAAGGTGAAAGCTGTGTCAATGATTGCTTACAGCCTTTTAGTACTGATAATTTGCATTATTGATCCCGGTATATGTATTCGGGTTCTCACATTGTTTGCTGCTTTCATGATATTTTTCACTTACATAAGAATTCTCTAATTGTATTGAATCAGACATGCAAAGTTATTATCCCTCATTGTACGAATGATGCATTAGGTTGTAACTAACATCATATGAACCTACGACAGTGATTGAACTGAGGGTAATGCAGAATACCAAATAACTAGAACATAGAATTTTGTATGCTGACGATGGGAGGAGATCGATTGAAAAATTAGTTTATAATATGATAAACTAGAACCGTAATGAAGGAACATTTTGAATTTTATGATCTGAAATTACTGAAGACAAAAACCACAATTGTAAGAGAATGTGAGGGAATGACTTATCAGTGAGATAATTAGGAAAGAATCAAAGATGTAGGCTGATATCTGAAAGTTGAGTGCATTAGCACAAGAGAAGTCTCGGGATCAATGAAAAAAGAGTTTCTAAAATGAATTGGAATTTGAGCATTAAAAATTAGTTTACCAGATACCTGTTTGTAATGCTACTATTGTATTAAGTTGTTTTGTAATTATTACTTACACTGAGCAAGTTTTGATCGTTGTTGAATAAATGCCAATGATAGGAAATTATTTTAAAAAAGGAGGTAAGGTTACCCATTTTTCCATCTTGTACTTGTATACTAGTGTGGACATTTTCTTTTTACAAAATGATCTTCAAAAAATTGATTTTTGTGCATGTGATTTACCCAACAAGTTGGTTGGACTTAGCTTCACTTTTGCTTAGGTTGGGGCCTGCTATTAGCCAAGCAAAATGAATAAATGAGAAAGGAAAATTACATGTTTAATGGTGGCTAATGGTTCGGGTCATCAAACCTAGTTCGACTATCCATATGAGGCTGCAATTTGGAATGAGATACATATCATTTTGCCACGTATTTCGAGTCCCATGCAAATTTAAATCACTACATGTGATTGTTGGCAGAAGGAGTATATAGACTTCTCACGGTCTTAGCTTCAAACTGATTTTCCTTTGCTAATCTTTAATGCTTTGTATTAAAGAAAGGTGAAAAAATGGAAGGAATTTATCTTCAAGAGTATAGAGAACAGTTTGAGAAATGCACCTTTTCTATTCTCTCGTCCACAATACTTTCATTTTCTAGTGAATGTATTAAGTGTAATATTTTAGCAATGGTAAAAACATCATTCATCTGTGTTGCTTGCAAGCAATGAAATTATCTGTTTCTAGTTCATTCACCTGGTGAACCTGTTCAAATTAATCCTATATATTTAAGATATTGACTGAGCTTTTAGATTTCAAATACTGGGTATGAGAAATTTGAATAGGAGTACAATAAAGATCCATTGAGAGGTTTTGATGTCCCTGAAGTTTGTCTTGGCGTTGTTAGCCGTCGATGTGGACCATGCTTTGCATTGACAGGTTATAAACTAGCAGTTTAATCACCTACAACTGATATTTGTACTTATGGCATAAATTTGAGTTGACCATCTCCTCATCCTAATCCTTTCATGTAAACTTCCAATTTAGTGGTTGGAAATTCAATGAATAGCCAAGCAATGATATGCTGCCATGACAAATAATTTATTTTGGATTTTATAATTACTTTAAAATCCAATGAAGTTATTAAGCAGCATATTGAATGTCGTAGACATCAAATGATCCATACAGAATTACTCACTGAAGCTATTAATATCTTGTCAATAGTTGGGATGAATGGGTAGGCATGGATCGGTTGATGAAGCATACTGAAGAGAATGTTGTGAAGCAGCAGGCCCTTGATAAGAAAGCTGGCGTGGACAAGAATGCGAAGTCAGGGCGTTCGTCACAAGTGAAACCAAAAAGTTCATCTGGTATGTCTTCCAAAGTAAAGTAGCAACACCCATCCAAAAGTAATGTTTGCACTAGAAAACTCTTAAATCTCCATTCATTTGAGTTTAGAATACCACCTAACCATCTCTGCCGCCCTTGGTGGTTTTTCTTTGGGGTTTTGTTTGTGGGAGTTTTTCTTTGCACCCAAACAAGGAACTGGGAATGATAACTGCCATCTCAGTTTGGCTAGATTCTCTTTAGGTGGAAAGGCCTTCACATCCTTACTACTGAACTTTGCCAAATATAACCCATCGGGTTCATTGAATCCTCAGGAATATACACAAAAATACTAGCTGTCATTGCATATGTTCCTCTGCCTCTGGTGAGAGCAATATAGAAAACCAGTTTTCTAATCTTTTTTCTGCTGGAGAGGTTATCAATATTTCTATCTTTGTTTCTTTCTTTTTTCCTTTTGTTTGTTAGACAATGGTAATCAGATGTTGCTGTATTTCTGAGTTTCTGTTTCTCCCTTGGATTTTACAGATAGTAAATTGGATAATGAGGAGACTAAGAACAATGGTATGTTGTTCTTCTGTTCCTATCAATTTACTTTCCTCTACATCTTCACTTACCACTTTCCATATCCTGTGGAAGATGAACTCAACTATTTTGAAACTCGCCTGTATAATCCTTTATCATGTAAATATGGGTCACTTCCTTTAATCTGCATTTATTAATGTATTGTCAAAACTGTGACCAATGACCTTCAGCCATGTGATTTTTATTGATCATCTATTTACTTTTACTCATAAAAGTGCATGGTTCAGTTGTCAAGGAATTGATCAATGATGATGGTGGAGATAATGCGTAACTTTTGGTTTTATCCTTTTTTAGTTTCTGGTAGAGAAAATTACTATTTTCTCCTTATGATATTGTTGCAGTTGTAAAAGGGAAGAAGCGAAAGGCTGACTCGGGCATTGAGGTTTGTTCTGAGCTCTATTATTAGTTTGAATAAATTAATTTTTGTTTCTACTTTTCAAAATGTCGTACAATGAACAAACTTTCTAGCTTTTAAAGGAGAAATAATACATAAAACTTCCTGCAACTCCCAATAATCAAAAAGCCTAGGTAATAACATAACTCCTAATCATATTAATAACAAATTATAAAATCAATTTAAATAAGCATAACTCCTAATCAAATTAAACACATTTAATTAATTAAATTAAAATCATCTCCTATTTGCGTCAAGAGTTCACTGTATTTCATTGCATTTATTTGCAAAATTTCTGCTATTCTCTTCTCAAATTGTTGAGTGCTTTCATAGTCTCTTTAATATAACTTTAGAATTGCAGATGATACTAACAGCTGGTTCTTGGCTTGTGCGAATCATCAAAAAGCCTAATTACTTACATAACTCCTAATCATATTAATAACAAACCATAAAAATAAGCATAACTCCTATTTAAAGTAAAGACATTTAATTAATTAAAATTAAATCATTAAAATCATCTCCTTTTTGCGTCAAGAGTTCAATGTATTTCATTGCATTTTATTTGCAAAATTTCTGCTATTCTCCTCTCAAATTGTTGAGTGCTTTCATAGTCTCTTTACTATAACTTTAGAATTGCAGATGATAATAGCAGCTGGTTCTTAGCTTGTGGAAAGCATAAGCCTCAATTGACTTTCATTTGCAGTGCATCTGGCCCTTTTACTTTGTTAAGATTGTGATTTTTTTGTGCTTCTGTTAATCCTAATTGTCTTTCTGTTTTGATAGAAAAATAATTCAGCGGCAGAAAAACTCCTCAAAATCCAAATTCCATCAACTCTAAAGAAGCAATTGGTTGATGATTGGGAGTTTATTACTCGGCAGAATAAGGTACTTCACTACTTGTATAGGTTGCTGCCAAAACCATCACCACCAAATAAGAAAACACAGGACAATAAAACAAAAACTCCCTATTTTCCACTTGACTGACCGTAAATTCCAGCCTAGCTGATGAGAATATTTTGTAACTAAGAGTGCCTCGTTGACTATAGAATGTGAAATGGGAAGCACTCTTCTGATTGGCTTATGTCAGTTAATAATGTTACTTTTGAATGGAAGAAATGAAATCATAGAATGCAAACTGGGAAGCGCTCTTTTGATTTGCTAAAGTCAGTTGAAATTGTTTATTTTAGAATGGAAGAGATAAATCCTTGTTCTTTCTTGGTCAAATAGATTTTTATTGGCTTGGAGTGAAGTGTATTGTTTGTGGTATAAAAAGTGAACGTACATAAATCAATTGAACTTATGTATTTTGCTAATAGTTATGCTGTCGTTCAATTTTATCGGGACTTGGTTACAAGAATCCTTTTTTGCTGGCTCCTGGTTCCTTGCTCAATTGAAGCTTTAGCTGAACACTGTTTTCTTCTATCCTGAAGACACAACAGAATATGGGACTGCAGCTCATTTTTCTCCTAATATGGAATTATCATGCTTTTTAGGGATTGCTCAAAGTAATTATTATCGGGACTCATTTTATGATCGATTTCACATAAGTATTTTACTCTTGCTGCTTGGGAAATGAGTCATAATGTCGGTATTAAGTTGCAATTTAGATGTATTACATCTCAGAAGTGTCCTTCCTTCATCTTCCCTGTGAATAAGTAATGTTTCGTGGGATTGGTGAAGAGCAATTAATGGGCCTGCTCTGTTGCAAGCGGGCTTGTGAATTTAATTTTTGTCTTTGGTGTTATGAGACCTGTGAGATAGTACATAAAAGGGTTGCTATTTCATTCTTTTCTTGCAGCTTGTAAAACTTCCTCGATCTCCGAATGTCGAAGATATTATTGCAAAGTACCTCGATTACAGGTCCAAAAAGGATGGCACGTAAGTTTATACCTCTAAATTTCTAAAGGATTGATCAACTTGTGAATTTTTTTATTTTGCACGAACTGTTTGAACTGCACTATCTCTTCTAGAGGTCTGTGTTTATCTGTGTGACCAGGGCCTGTTATTTCCTATAAAGGAACAGGCCCAGAAGAAGGCTGATTACATGCAATTCCATTAGGATAAGGGAGGGTACACAAAAGAGACAACCAACTGAAGGATCGGGACAGTATCGTTTTCTCTTTCCTTTCTTATCAAGAATATTTATTCAGCATTTTTACGCAGAATCCAAATTAGATTTAGAAGCTGTTTTAATTCTCAAAATTTTGTTTATTGATCAACGTCACTTGTACCCCTAGTTGGTTCTATCCGTGGCGCTTATTCGTGATGGTGAATTTTCGGCCTTAGGCACTCTGTGTTAGAGATTGCGCAACAGCAGAGCTTTGTATTCTTGCACAATTGGTATATTAGCTGCTTGTCCACTCATAACCTTCTTATGTTTAGTTGGGCATTTTAGTACGAGTTTAAAGCTAGCCTTTCCTTGCTGATACGTTTCCTTAAAGCTACAAATAAGCAATCTCCCTAAAATGTTTTTTTATCTAATCAATTTTCTTAACTTGATTCTTTGGATATTTTTAAAATATGTGATCAGTTGTCACTTGTGATATTAACAAGCACTTTACAAGATTAATTAAAAACTGATCTTGGCCATCAGGATTTTTTTTCCCTCTTCTTTCTTCCCTTTTGATACAAAACTTGGGGAACACATTCTGTTAAAGCTATATTCCCTTCAATATTATTGTTTAGTTAGATGTCGTACAGCAGAATAACTATATTCCAGTGAAAGGAAGACGTGCCTTATGGAAATAAGTATCACGGATTGAACTATGTTCATAAATTTCCATGTCCAAGTTTTTCATTTGTTTTTAGCTGCAGATTTATAGCACTGTTCCCGGTCAGATACTTGTATTAGTAGCATTACATGTAGGTGGTATTAGTTGATTTAATATGGTTTTGGAATTCAAGAGGTCACTAGGTGAGTGGTCCTTGAGTACGTTTTTTGTGAGTACAGGAAGACTGATGCAGTTGGAGAAATTTTGAAGGGGCTGCGATGTTATTTTAACAAAGCATTGCCAGTTGTTCTATTGTACAAAAAGGAGCGCGAACAGTACAATGAATCAGTTTCAGATAATGTCACCCCATCATATATATATGGTGCCGAACATTTATTGCGCCTCTTTGGTAAGTTTATTTTGTGTTACACTTTAGCAAGTTTGGTTTTTCAGGAAGATTTGTGATTTTTAGAAGCTTATTCCTTGTGTTATTATCTAAATGATGAACTTCCAATCTGTGTTGATGAGAATTTTTTTTTTTTTTTTTTTTGTGTGAGACAATGAGCTTCTTATCATAGTACCACCTTTTCAAAAAAGACTATCTTCTTGTCTAATTCCATTTTTTTATGTTCTTTTTTATTGGTAACAAGGTGGTGGTTGTCTAGTTAGAATTTTAGAAATACTGTGCTTATATAGTTTCTACTTTCTGCAGTGAAGTTGCCGGAATTGTTGGCATATGTGAAAATTGATGAGGAGACNATTTTTTTTTTTTCTTTTTTATTGGTAACAAGGTGGTGGTTGTCTTATTAGAATTTTAGAAATACTGTGCTTATATATTTTTTACTTTCTGCAGTGAAGTTGCCGGAATTGTTGGCATATGTGAAAATTGATGAGGAGACTTTGATTCGGATGCAGCAGAAATTGCACGAATTTCTCAAGTATAAGCTCTATTTAATTTCTTTTTCTCATTAAGTGCTTGCTTGGTCATGTTTAAAAGTAGCTTTTTTATAATGTAGATAAAATAGGAGCCACAATTACCGTGTGGGGCCCACAATTTGTTTATTTTGTGTTAATGTGGTAGAATGATGTCATTTTGTTCTCCAGTATGATAAATTGTGATGATTTTGGGAACTTGTGGTTGAATATGAGGTTCACCTTCATTGTTAGTCTCAGCAAAACTATTGAAATTGATCAAGAGTCTCTTGCTTTAGATTGCTGCATTATTGGTGAGATAATGACACAATTATTTTGACATGGGTCCTTGAATATGTGCAGTTTTTTATCTTTGTTTCAGTGAGGCAATCTGGGTTTATGACATGGATTCTATTTTCCATTTGTTTCCTCGCATTGCATCTATATATTATTTTTACTTTTCTATTACCTTTCATGAATTTTCCCGTGTCAGTTTTTAGCTGCCTGTTGTCCATGCAAATCGACCCGTGTCCGAAGATACCTGCCTTTAAGCAATCACCTAACTTACCATGTAATTTCTTTGTCGATGGGCCAGTTAGGCCGTCATTTTCCAGCGGCGTGTCCTATCTTCAGATATTAATCTCTATTTAAATCTGAATGATCTTTGAGTTAGCAATGCTTGACCTATTTATTGGTGTATGTTTAATGTAGGTTTCTGCAAAAGAATGAAAACACTTTCTTTCTTGCTACATATGATGACCATAAAGTAATTGGAGGAAGTGGCAAAGGGAAGGATAGCTGACTCAACAACTGCTTTTCACATCAAATATAATACTAGCTTTCATGTTAGGTAGCAGAAGCATTGGCAGAGTTTCTTGACCAACCACTATATGATGATAGTCTGCATGATAAACTGCCAATTTGTTGTTGTAACAACTGCTGTTATTTTCCGTTTTCCTCTTTATAAATTGCATGTGATTGTATAAAATAAAGACAGCAGTTTTTGGTTATGATCCATGCTCCTTGACGATGACATTAGGTAAGTGAAAGGCTAGAATCTGTTAACATCTCAGAACTGCTGGGCACTGTACCATATACTTTATAAACTTAGTTTGTTAGTCTTAGAGATACTGTCTATGATTGATTATACCTACTTTTTTATGCATTTTTTGGTTTACATTGGCATCAAACATCCACACTCTTAAATACCGGAAAAAAGATTAGATGCCTAAGTTAAGTTTCTGGAATTAGCTTGTATTGTATATACTTCGATGGTGCTATTATGAATTCTGCATATCATCAGTTTGAGCAGTGCTCTTCCTTTTTTCTCGCAAGATTGTCGAGAAATTTTTGGCATCAGTTTGAGCAGCACCCCCTGTAAAGCTGCACATTGTATCACAGAACAATTTCTTCTGTGAATGGTAAGCCAGCAGTTTCTTAATTTTCAATTTTAATGAATTACTCATTTCAAGTATATGTTTCCAGGAAAGTAATCTCCATGATTCGTTAGGCTGGAAATGTTGATGAGCTCATACCCGTGAAGTTATATCAAATAGATTGTGCAAGAGATTGGGAAAATGGATGGAATATATGTGTTCCATTATGTTCTTGTTATCCTATATCTTCTTGTAAATGTACCCGATTAATATAGTGCTCGATTTTGTAATTCATTCAATTAACACGAAATTCCCTTTTCATTAAGTTGGACAAATGGAAATCAAAAACTAAGATCATTTTCTTTCAGTCGGCATGAAGTCAACAAATAACTCAGCAACCTCAGAACATTAATCGTTATTTCAATATCACACAGTTATGGAATCAAGCCATGACTCTTTATTAAGATTGCTATCTGAAGCCAAAATAGCATAGTAAAAACCAAAAGCACTGTCTTCTTCACAGTATAGAGAATTTGACAAAGTAAGCGTGTAGAATAGGGTTTTGAATTCAAATATTGCATCGTGCAGTGTCACTCAACATTGCTGCCGGATACATCCAGTACAAACCTGTATCTTACATCATTCTTTTCCATCCTCTCAAATGCCTTGTTAACATAGGACATCTTTACAACCTCAATCATTGTCGTCATTCCCTTTCCTGCCCAGAAGTCCAATAATTCCTGCACGTCTTTCATGCTTCCGATGAAACTTCCTGTAACTGTCTTATTTCCTAGGTACATTAAACAAAATGCAATTTGCATAATATTAGTTCCAAAGATTAGAAATAACTTGTCCATGTTTGTGTTTTTATAATTAGAAACTGATTGATCTGATTATGCAGGACAACATACCCGCTATCATGACTCCAGCTTGAATTTCAAGAGGCTGTTGGGGTGCGCCAACTAGTATCAACTTTCCTTGTGTTTTCAGCAGCGAAAGGTATGATTGCAGTGGGTGGAAAACAGGTACAGTGTCGAGAATGTAGTCGAGGCTGTTCGCAGCTGTCCTCATTTCATCCTCATCGCTACTCACTAGAAAAGCATCTGCATTCAAATCTTCCACTGCTTCCTTTCTTTTCTTATTAGAAGAGCTTATAACAGTAATATGATGCCCCATTGCCTTGGCTATTTTAACACCTAGATGACCAACTCCTCCCAAGCCCATTATTCCCCCCTTCACATTCTCATTGCACCCCATCCACTGTTTTAGAGGACTATAAGCTGTAACCCCAGCACATAGTAGTGGTGCTGCCTGTTCCGGTGCTAGCTTTTCTGGAATTTTGACTGCAAACCTGTTTCCATATTGATTGAGACCTCATTTAAACGTTTGAGCTATTAGGTAGGAGACTTGTTTATTTAGTCTTTCTATGACTATATTTGTTTGCGTCCTGCAAGTGCATCAAGTGCCTGAACTTTGTGTGTGTTTTGTGTGATGTAAGTAGGTAATATGTGCACACCTCTGATGAACAACCATGTTTGAAGAGAATCCTCCCTGTGTTGGAGTTCCATCTTTGTAGATATCATTGTAGGGTAAAATTCTTTGACTGCAGTACTGCTCCAGATTGGACTTGCACAAAGAACATTCCCCGCAAGAGCCAACTATTCCGCCTACGCCTACTATATCTCCCAAACTGAATTTCTCAACTTCCGAGCCCAATTCGATAACTTCCCCAACCACTTCATGACTAAAAAATCCATGAAATAAGATCATGTCAGCTTATGTACAGAAATTATTGTGCACGAGTATGGTAGGTATAAATGCTATGAACTATGATGAAGCCATGTAATGTTTTGCATACCCTGGTATCACAGGGTACTTGGTATTACTAATTAGTTCACCCCTGATCTGATGAAGATCAGTGTGGTCTATTCCACAGTACAAAACCCTTAAAACCACGTCTTCGCTTCCTGTATCCCTGTTCATAACAACACTGTCAACTTCCAGTTTTGATCTTTTTCTATATTGATTTGAAGAAGTTTGGGGTGGGGTGGGGTGGGGGAGGTTGTTAAGAGACTACCTGAGATGGAACGAGTATGGAGAGAGATGACCAGTGGAGTCTCTAGCAGCCCAGGCATTGGCTTTTCTTCCCACCATATTATTCAGCTCTTCAATGTTTCAGTTTAGAAATTAATGGGATAAATTGATTTTTATAAACTCAGGATTCAGGAGGGTATTTAAATGACTATACAGTACACAGTAATGTATTTGTCAAATTTCATTGTCGGTCGGATTTTAACAAACAAATAATTTAGGATGGACAATTATTGCGGAGTACTGTAGTGGCCGGCTGCAAGCTAGGATGATTCAAATTGATATTTGGTCTTCAATTCTTTCTTTTTTTATTCTTTGAGCGCACGAGTCCCATTTTTTTGTCCAAAATATATTTTGAATTAGTATTTTATTGGAGAATGTGTAGTTAAAAAATAAACAAAAATTGAATTTACGTGTAATATTATTTTATTGAAATGTGTGGTTGAAAATAAGAAAAATATATTTTGAAAATAATGGATACCAAACAAGGGCTGAATTTTCTCCGACTTCTTTTATATTTGGTTAGGGTAAAATAGTTGATCATTAGTTGGGGTGTTCAATGGATTGAGTCGGCTCGTGAGCCGTTGGCAATCGTCGCACATGAGTTGACGGGCAGTTCGTGTCACTTAACACCCTACTATTAGTTGATGCATGCCTTTGATTTAATGGCGAAATTGTACTTGTTTTGTCATGTTTAAAAATTGTTTTTTATTTTTGTAGGTATATTAAAAATTATAACTCGGAACTCTTAAGAAGTTAAGCATGCCTAAACACGTGCTTACTCCGTTGCAGCATATGTTGATATATTTGGTATATTAAACTAGACTTGTTGAGTGATTAAAGATGATAAAAAGTTTTATTTTGTTATCTAGTATTGTTGAATTATGTTATCAAAATGCTATTGTGTGGTGGTGGGGTGGGAATTTGAAAGTCAATAAATGTTTGCTCCTCATACAGTTCATTGAACACGTCATACATTTGACATTATATTGGCTGCCGTAAGCAAGTGAGTCAGTCCCCATTTGGAGCTGATGTGACCGAGTTGTGTTTCGATACTTTAAATTAGTTGTCATCATGGAATAAATCATGCATTTAAACTAGGTTCGACGTGCGGAATGGTTAGTGATGCTATAGAGAAACCATATTTTGTTCGATTTGAGAAATTTATAAATCGAGGATATGAATAACAACAAAGAATTGCTTTTTCTATCACAATCCCATGTACTTGTACTGGGTAGATAGTGTTTGCAGGCCTCATAACTCTGTATGTGTAATTCCATATTACTCATAATCTTAAAAATAAAATAGCTAGGAAAATTTTCTATGCTAAGGAATTGTAAATGTTAATATGTTTGGACCTCGTTTCTTATAACTTATTTTTTTAAAATTCATTTTCAATCGACATTTCATGGAATTTACAATTTTTTAATTACATATTTCAACGACTTTTATCAAAATTTATTAAAAAATTAAAATTTTTTTTTATCCAAAGCAAACTGGGGGCATATAATCACGTTGAAAGCCTGTGTGTATTGCCAGGCTTCAAAGCCATAAGAGTAACATCTATTCGACTCAATTGCTAGCCCAGAATAGGCCCGTCTTTCAATTTAAGTACATTGACTGAAATAGCACTAGAACTAGCAATTTGAAAAAGAACTTCAATTGTAATACTGACTTCGGATATCGTTGGTAAAGAGACGAGTGTTACTCTTAAGAATTGACCCAATTTTCAAATGTGTTGATGCAAATTTTTTCAGCTGGGTTTTGTACTCGTCTCTAGTTAAAACTGAGAAATGTCATTTACATAGTATTTTTTATAATATTATTCTGTTGAGAACTTGTTATTACATTCATGAACCTGCATTAGATTGCACGTCCGAAGATCTTTTGGTGGTAGCCCTTCAACGCTAAAGTCAGAAACATATTGTTGAGAGGGAAAAAAAAGAATACTTTTTTGCGTCTTCTTATATTGATACGGTGGGCAGAGAAATCTCTATTTTTGGGTGAATTTTCGAATTTGACTTTGAGTATGTTATATAGGGACATTTACGCCATGAATTTTAGTTTTTCGAAAATCTACATTAGTGAATTTTCGAATTTGATTCCGAGAATATTATATAAGGACATTTTCGTCATGAACCCTCCTCCTACCATCCAAACTACCCATTTAGAGAGTGTTGGCACCACGTGTTTTATACATATACAATGTGTATGTTTATGCACTGATGCCATGGTTATTCAGAATGAGCACATGGTGTCATTATAGTACCTATACAACTGCAGCCGCATCCCATAATTATTTGTACTGTAATTCTTCAACAATGAAATCAAGATCCTGAATTCTCAAATTGTTACCCCCAAATTCTCAGTCATGGAAACCCTCCATCTTCCCACTAGCTTAATTATATCAAGAAACCCATCACTCAACAGAATCAGAAGAATCAGGCTCAAAGTCAACCAAAATTTCGGTAATAGACACACATCCCTAAGCTCCCTCGATTCCACCCCTCATTTTCCCGTCATCAAATGCTCCACCCATCACCATGAACACCATGGCCACGATCACCACCACCACCACCACCACAACCATAACCACCATCATGGTCCTAGCAATGACGGTTCTGTCCGGCTCACCAAATTTCAGGAAATTTTTTTAAGTTTTGCCAAGACAGTCAAATGGACCCACCTGGCTAATTTCTTGAGGGAACATTTGGAGCTCTGCTGCTGCTCAGCTGCTCTATTTTTAGCCGTTGCAGCTTGCCCTTACTTGATCCCCAAGCCAGCAGTCAAGCCGCTTCAACAAGCCTTCACTTTGATTGCCTTCCCTCTTGTGGGGGTAATAATTACTTTAATTAGCTAAATTTTCTGCTCGTTTAGCGAAAACGCATTTTTTTATTTTCCCTTTCTGCTTACCCGAACTTCTTAATTTAAGCGTATAATTGAAAATATAGGTTTCTGCCTTGTTTGATGCTGTAATGGATATTACGGGTGGCAAAATTAATATTCATGTACTTATGGCGCTTGCGGCATTTGCTACTGTGTTTATGGGGAATGCTTTGGAAGGTGGATTGCTTTTATCAATGTTCAATTTGGCTCACATTGCAGAGGATTATTTTACTGGACGGTCTAGGATTGATGTCGAGGAGTTAAAAGAGAATCATCCTGAATCTGCACTGGTGTTGGATGTGAAGAATGGGAAGTTGCCGAGTTTCTCTGATTTAACATACCATGAAGTTCCTGTGAACGATTTAGAAGTTGGATCTTATATATTGGTCAAAGCTGGTGAGGTCTGTGTTTCATGAACTTTTAATCTTCACTGTTCAATTTTATGCAATATTTTGTGGCTTGAATTGGCCATCACTTATGAAATAGATCATAGATTAGCATATTGTGCTAATTACTCAATTGTTATGCAGCTTTATGTGAAATTTATGTTGCTTCTATGCTGTATTACATTTAATCCAGTTGAATTATTGATTTCAGTAGATTGAGAATGCAAGCATGAGTTCGCTTGAATATCATTTGGAAAATGCTTCTGTCACGACTAGAAAATATTTGTATAAGAATTCCTTATTCATTGGTTAATTTTTGTGAGCAGCTGATGTCCATTTCTAGTCACTTTTCCACTTACAAATTTACGAATAAAATCCAACTTATTTTCTTTCATCTCACAAACTCTCTCTTCTTCGACTTCAATAAGGCCACTTACATGACAATAAACAACTGAAAGATTATTTGTGGTAAAAAACCTGTAGTCACCTTGAAGCCTGCTGAACATGACGGTCAACAGTAAAAGGCGGAGGTGTTGGGCAAGTTGTTTAATCCATCTCTGTCAATTATATTTTTCTGAGAAAGGTTGTATGTGGTAATAATGAGAGTTTTCTAAGCATGCTCTAAAGAATGTAATAATCATGACAATAATCTAAACTAATGAAAAAGATACCCAAAGTGTCAAGAAACTTTGATGAACTAATTTTCTGTTTCCTTTATAGAAATCTCTTGCAATTTTATCAGTGAGCTAGTTTTCTTGAGAATTACTATGCTTGTGCTGAACCTTCAACGTATCAATCTAAAATATGATTAGATCTTGCAGAATAGAACATCAGTTTCCAAAGACTAGCCTTTTACCCTAATAATGTTTTGATCTTCCATGAATATGCATAAATTGGAATTTTCCTTTCCCAATGTATAAAGCTTTCTTAATTGATTACAAGCACATAGAATAATATTTTGTAGGTTTTTTTTTTTTGGCAAATGATAGTGTCTTTCTGGATGAGACTACAACGACCACTTTCTAACTTCTAGAGAATATCGTGAAATGAATGGGTTGAAAATTAGTCAGAGTAACACCAAGTACATGGATTGTAATTTTAGGCAATTCAGGAATACTTGTGAGGAGTTAATAAGATTAGAAGTCAAGAAATACCATTGTGAAAATTTTGACTCTTAAAGCTTGATAATTCAAAGGGAAAGGTTTTGGAGATGATGTAACGCAAAAAAATAAGGTTGATCAGTTTAAGTGGATGGTGCTTCTAGAATTTTGGGTAATCGAATAAGACTGAGGGAAATTCTATTAGTCTGCTACAACAGTTGTAATGTTATAAGGGATCTAAATTTGGGTTTTCAAGAAACAATAAACACATGAGTCAGGTGTGACAGGGATATGAATGCTGACATTGATTGGAGTAAAACGAGTGATATAGTGATAAGTACATTTGAGGGTCGACTAAAGTTATGCAGGCTAATTGATGATAAACTAGTCAGTGCTAAATTATTTCTTATCTGCTTTCTCTGAAGGAATTTCTATATTTACCCGTGCCAATGTGAGCTTTTGCTTTGGTGTGATATAAGTGTTGAATTGTTTAACCTCCATACATGTCCTTTACTTTGTGTAGGGAACAGTAAATATGTTGCCTAAAAGTTAATATTTTGATGATTTGGAAAAGGAAGCTAGCAACTTCAATCTGTGGTTGGTAGTTCAACCTATTCAGCCCTGATTGATAAAACTTTTTGAGATTATAAGTTGGTGGGTTTCCATGAAACAAGTGGATACAAGTTGTGGGTCAATGAAATGTGTGGTTAACATGTAGTTTGACTAGCTTATAATCTAAAAAAAGATTGTCAAACAGGGGCTCAATCTCTTAATCGTACAATATCATAGATCAAATATGAGTTTTTAAGTAAATTTTGTTTCCTTCATTGGAGTTTTTTCTTACACAGAATCTCTGTGAAGTTCATGGCCTTTTTGATGTAGCCTCTGCCATTTTCAGTATTACTTGATTGTATTTGCGTAAAGATTATCTAAAATTTGTCATTCATAATGTTGGTTTTTATCATGGGCAGTCAGTGCCAGTAGATTGTGAAGTCTTCCAAGGTAGATCAACAATTACCATTGAGCACTTGACTGGGGAAGTCAAACCCATTGAAAAGAAAGTTGGAGACAGCATTCCTGGTGGTGCTCGCAATTTTGATGGTATGATGATTGTTAAGGTACGTATGTCATTCAATCATTTGTTTCGTAATTATCTTGCAACAAATCATAAAATGTTTTAAGTTAAAAATGTTGTGGATGTACCAAATATTATTCATGAATGTAGTTGCATTTTTAGTTGTCATTTTTTTCAGTTTCATTGGATTGACAGAGAATTTCTGGAAAGTAAAATGGTCAGTAAAAAATGTTGTTTGCTTTTTCCTGCAATATTCTCATGAAGTTTGTCTGACAAACCTTCTCTTTTAATTTTTATATCGATGCAAACTTTTGACTCGGAAAACTAGATGAATGTAGTTACCCTTTACATGCTTCTAAATGAGCTAAATCATTCCTCAAATTGCTTCCTTTATGGTGACGGATAAATTATAATTTGATGTAAAAAGTGNGAAAACTAGATGAATGTAGTTACCCTTTACATGCTTCTAAATGAGCTAAATCATTCCTCAAATTGCTTCCTTTATGGTGACGGATAAATTATAATTTGATGTAAAAAGTGTCATGCTCCATGAGTAATGTAAAAGATGTTGTTGATTATTAGGAAAACAGCTACTATTGAAGGAACTTAGCAATGTTACTTCATCTGTCCCATAAAGATAGTGTTTTCCTTTTTCATAAATTATAGTCATACTTCTTATTTGATAGTGTAGTTAATATATTAATTTCCTAATATGTCCCTATTTAATGTGCTTTATTATCACAAATATAAACCACTTCATTATTCAATTGTAGTTGGAACAATAAATTAAAAATAGAAAAAACATTTCATCTCCCATGACATTTATTCATTTTTATTTGTATTGAATGACTTTGGAATGTTAATTAATTTGATTCTTGCATTAAACAATGACTAGTACCAAGAATAGTTTAATTACCTTGAATATGGAATGCATAATTTAATTACCTTGAATATTGATTATATTAATGTAGTGGTATATTAGAAAAAATGATGGTAAAATTTATTATTTCAACTATATTAACTAAAATTTTTTAATGTGTGAAAAAAGTACGGCTCTCTTCATGGGATGGAGGGAGTATTGTTTAATAGTAACTTCAGGATTTTGGAGCTCAGACAGATTGAAATGTAGAATTGTGTCTATATTTTTTGCTTATTAACATGAGTTTTGCTGTGAGAATGTCAAGAAGGGGAATGGATGGATAACCATAGTTTGGGGAAGGCCAATCTTACGCCTTTTATTGTTCACCATTTCACACCATGTTGTTTCAGTATGGAAAATTGCTCATTTCCGCTGCCTATCTTCTCTTTGCTATTTGTTTCATGCTTTGGCCATGCCTAGTGGATGTGAGTTCATGTTAGTTTTATTGTTCATCTAATGGAAATTTCCCTTCCAATCACAGGATTTTAGTTTTTCAGTTTATGCTTGGAGATCCTTTATTAAAATTGCATTTTGTGTTCTTATTTTGATTCTTAACGGCCCTCTTTCCATTGATCACCCCTGGATAGGATCACATTGGCAATTCTAGTTCTCATTACTGCCCAGGAAAAGTGCTTTTCTATTTTACTTAATTGGTATTTAAGTTGTTAAATTCAATTTAGGCAACGAAGACATGGAAAGAGTCAATGCTGAGCAGAATTGTGCAATTGACTGAAGAAGCTCAATCAAGTAAACCAAGGCTTCAAAGATGGCTTGACAAGTTTGGCGAGCATTACAGTAAAGCAGTTGTAGTTCTATCATTTGCAGTTGCATTACTGGGGCCATTGCTATTCAAATGGCCATATTTCAGTACATCAGGTATATTATGGATCTATTTCCTCAATCAGTCGTTCTGCACATTATGAATTGCACTGGTGTCTCCTGACTCCTTCCACCTGTCTCCAAGTGGTTGTTGCCCTCTTATCTTACATCTTCAATTTATATGGACTGCTACTGGTCATAGCTATTTCGATAGTGGTGGAATATGGTACCACTTTGTCTGATGTTGGTTGTGTGGAGAGAGAAATAGGAGTGCCTTTACGAGGATTGAGAACTCATCCTGAGGGTTCAGAAGTTTGATGCTTCTCTTTTTTATTTTTTATTTTTTGGTGCACAAATCTATCTTTGTTGGGTACATGGACGGATGCTTTTACTATGCCCCTGTTTGACTTTCTTTAAATTAAAACTATTTATCTCTCACTCATTTTAAACCACACATTCACACAATAAAATATTCTGCACATAAACCCAAAAATTTTCCCCACTTTTTAATCATGCGTTCTTTAAAAAATCACTATTCAAAACATCATTTTGCCCCAATTTCTCTTAATAATGGCCACCAAATAGGGGCTATATTAGATGCGCTTTGATTTTTCTGTACACCTTGTACATGGGGTTTCCTGAAATTTGATTCTAATAAAGTAACGTAATTTATATAAACAAAAGGAAGTACATATATAATAATTTGTTCTTGAAACAGATTGTTCCTTTTCGCCTGAGTTTAAACTGCTTGTGTTTTCTACATGAATCTCCAGTCGCTTGTCTATTTGTTTGTTGTACATGATACGCATATGTATATTTTGAGTGGATCTTTTGATATATTTGCTGTGTAATTTTATTTATTCTTTTAGTTTGCAGAGGATCAGTTTACAGGGCATTGGGTCTTATGGTGGCCGCCTCACCATGTGCTTTGGCTGTAGCCCCACTGGCATATGCTACAGCAATTAGTGCCTGTGCAAGAAAGGTATTTATTGATCTTATTTAGTATGTTATATAGATGCTAGAATGATTCGTTCTTGTTCAGTTGTTCATGGGTTTGTTCCAAAATGCAGCAAATTACCTGATTGACTTGCCTAAATGTCATGATGTGATTTCAAATCTATGAATATTTTAATGATGTCAACCAATGTCACACAATGGGCATCTGGCTTTGGCTTTGTTCAAGTCGGGTAGCAACAAACTATTCTTTACTGCTTTCTATTAGAAATAATGATGATCTGTGGAGAAGGAAGGACCAGAATTTTTGTGAGATTGAACTTTTGTTACTCCTTTACTCCCATTATATATAAATTTAATTTTGACAGGGAATCTTGCTTAAGGGTGGACATGTTTTGGATGCTCTAGCTTCTTGTAACACCATTGCGTTCGACAAAACTGGCACATTAACAACTGGAGAATTCACATGCAAAGCAATTGAACCAATACATGGACATGTTAGCAACAGTGGGAAAATAAAAGCTTCATGCTGTGTGCCAAGCTGTGAGAAAGAAGCTCTTGCTGTGGCTGCTGCCCTGGAGAAAGGAACTACTCACCCCATTGGAAGGTTGGTTGTTTCATTTATCTGGAAATCTCTCTCACAAAACATACTAATTTCGTTTTGCTAATATTAATCGATTTCATTGCAAGTCTATATATACAAACTCGAAGCTGAAGACTTGTCCAGTTGTTTTAGAGTTTGTTTGAGCCCCATCTTTTGGAAAAATAGATTTTATAATAGTTATTTTTTGGAGAATGTGTGGTTAAAAAGTGAGGGAAAATTTTGGGTTGAATTGTAAATTATTTTATTCGGAGAATATGTGGTTAAACATGAGTTTGGGGGAAAATGAATTTTTAAATAATGGAGCTCAAACCTAGACTTAGTAACTGCTTTAAGTTTTAACTTGGATAGATGACCCTTATTGCTGCTTTCCTTTCTGTTTACAGTTGAAAAGGTTGGTTTTCTTTTCAAATAATTATTTCCATAAGAATACAGTACATATTATTTTGAGAAGCAATGGAATAGTCAGATGCACAAGATGAATTTTGATAATAATTTAATGCTGTATCACCTTCACTTGGTATTGCAAATTAAAGCCTACAGACCTACCACGTGACATGACCACCACATTCTTCTAATAAATCAATTAGACTGGGTACCAGTGATAAAATTTGCTTCAGAAGAATAAGAACTGGAAAAGGACAATAAAAATGAAAAATAGAGAAGGGGCTGCTTTTGTGTACATTGGTTATAGTTTACTGACATTTTCTTGGTCATGTCTCCGCTGGATTTTTGTCGCGTTTTTAGGGAATTCATGGATCAGTTGAAATTCCTTGCACTGGATTTTTACATGTTTGTGCTCAAGCATGGTGCCACTGGACAATTTTTATAATTGAATTAACATCTTCTTTGTTGGTACAGAGCTGTTGTAGATCATAGCATGGGAAAAGATCTCCCTTCTGTTTCTGTTGAAAGTTTTGAAAACTTGCCTGGCAGGGGTCTTTTTGCAACAATTTCTTGCATTGAGGTACTGGATTTTATATAACTACTATGTGATCCTGACAGCCTCTTCACTTGGGGACAATTAGTTTTAGATTGAAATTCTGGTAGATTCCCAATCAATTATAACAGGAAACTAGAAGAGCTGTGATTTGCATTGATGTAAAAATAAGGAAAACTGTGATTGACCTGGGTGTATTGAACTATTGATTTATAAAATGAAATGAATTATAGAAATAATAGGCATTCAAGTGGTCTCTCTCTCTCTCTCTCTCTCTCCCCCCTTCACTTTTCACTGCAATTACATGAATGAATAAACCCCAGAGCACCCCACATACTCATTTACACCGTATTGTTTTGGCTTTGAATTTATTCTAGAATATTTCCTGGACTATTCCCCCTTTTTACGAACTAATAAGCTGGTAAGGAGAACCAAGTGCACTACGCTTCATGTAGCTGAGCTGATGTTGGAACTGACTGCCTGTTTCTGTATCTGGCCTATCAAATCCATTTTTCAACCAATCACCTGCCATTCTCTTGTTGTGTAACCAATTTTTGGGCTTTCTACTTTTTTTGGTCCTATTGCTCATCTAGCTAATTAAGAAATCTTAAGATTGAGGAGGTCCACTTTTGAAGGAAGACCGTTATCCCCTAATTATACATCTTGGAAGCTTGTTGTGTGATTCCATAAAGAGAGAACAACATGTCAACCTCAGTGTATTCATAAGAAAGCTTGATTTCTTATGTGACTAAAAAACTGTGTTCAGGCTCGTTGAGTTCATTAATGCCTTAGAGATACACTGTTCTCCAATCTTTTCCTGTGGTTAGTTTTCAAGCAATTTACCTTCTTAATGAGATTCCTCTACAATTTAAGTGGTGCTGTTTGGAGAAGTTGTCGAAATTCTCTGTTAGTTGATTTAAATATAGGTGACTACGATACGTATGGTTTTATTCAGAGTGTCATATGGTTCTTTCAATATCATGATTATTTTACTGTTTAGAAAGCCTACGCGGCCTATTCTTGCACAACCGATTGGATATATGACGTGTTGTGCATATTTGAGGATTCTTCTTGTGAATTCGGTGAGATAATGAAATGAAATGTCGTTAATAAATTTGTTTTCCATTTATCTAGTTTGGTTTTGTATTGGGCATTATCTTTTCCAAATACACAGTTCTGCCCAGTGTCTATCATATCTAGTATGTGGGGACTTGGCTGTCTCGTGTGTTCCTTAGCTTTTGTGACCACTCTAATTAGTTCGATCCAAGATTTTGATGGGTTAATCAACTTACATGTGCGTCTAGAAAAAAGTGGATTGGATATGCTGTGTTTAACCGTTTCTTGTATATCTTATTTCTGGATTGTTTTGTAAGTAATGACAGTCGAATTAAGTCTACAATAATTTTCAATTCACTATAGCCAGGACTTGGAGATGGTAAGCCATTGAAAGCTTCACTTGGTTCTGTGGATTATATCACGTCACTTCTTCAGTCTGATGATGAATCCAACAAGATTAAGGAGGCTGTTAGCACTTCTTCTTATGGAGAGGACTTAGTTCGTGCTGCTCTCTCGGTCGATAACAAAAAGGTGAACTTTCCTTTTTTTTTTTTTGTACCAATTAATTTTGAGAGGCAAAAATCTTGTTCAGTTTTACTATTTTGTACAAAGTACTTGATATAAATATGATCAGAGTCATGGAGATGCACACTTAGATCTGCAGTTGTCAAATTATGGTCAACTTATAATGTAGTGATTCTTCCCCTTTTCTTTTAATCTTTTTTTTTTTTTTTTTAATTTTGTATATCCTTTTGATTTGGAACCTCTAAGTTGCTGATATATCGTTAAAGAGGTTAACAACTTGTGAATGTGATGCTGATTAACATTGCACTGTTTTAAATAAGTAAATATAATTCTCTAGGTGGAGGTGAAGATAAATTCCAAGTTAGAGTAGAGGTATAACAACTTACTGAAATTAATATGTTTGGAACATGTTCAGTGAACAGAGAAAAGTAGATTGCTAGCCTGGAATACAGCGAAAGTGTTTAACCACTAGATTAGAAGTTTTTGTGAGACTTGAACCTAGGACCACCTTTGCTTCTTTTAATGCCTTGTTGGATCACTTGATCTAAAAGTTAAGCTGGCTGTTGGAGGGGCACATGTATATATCATTCAATCCTTGTTTTCAACAAAAAGCGATGAGAGTAACATACAAATAAGACTAGTGGGATATGATCGAAGCAAAGATTTTGCATTCAGACATCATCGGTCGTGGTTTCTACTGTATTTTGAGCAAATGGTTTGTTCTCATTGTTTTTATTAATACATAATTCCATGAATTTGAAAGTAATAAAAGCTGGCCTAGTTTCCAGCACTCAAATTTCCTGCCTAAAACCTGGGAATCAATGAAGATAACAAAATAGTACTGTCGTATTGACGTTCTTGTCAACTAAATGTTCAAGGCCTTTTGAATCCAATAACCCGCCCCTTAATCAACTACATTATCTTTAGATTCTAGAGTGAGCAAAAACTGGCACTCGTGAAATTTATTTTTACATTTGAAATGCAGGTAACTCTATTCCATTTTGAAGATAAGCCTCGACATGGTGCTTCAGATGTCATAAAGGCATTGCAAGATGATGGAAAGCGCCGTGTCATGATGTTGACTGGTGACCATGAGTCAAGCGCATGGAGAGTGGCAAATGCTGTGGGTATCAAAGAAGTTCACTGCAGCCTAAAGCCTGAGGATAAACTCTATCACGTTACAAGTATCTCCAGAGATACAGGTGCTAATATCCATCATATTCAGTCCCTAAAAGAGTGAACCGTCAATTTTTCTTGCTCCCTCCACCGTGTCATTAGTAACAATACTTATATTCAAGTTTATGATCCCTCATCATGCCTAGCAAGGACCTGACAACTCCTTTTTCTGGTAATGATGGTGTTTTCATCGGTGACGGTAAATCTCTTAACAATATTCGATTGATTCTCTCTCTTATGAGTCCGGAGGAATGTTAAGGGTATCCGATCTCAAATAAAGGTGAAACTAAAATACAACATATAAGGACTTGGGATACTCCTTTTAACAAGGTTAGGCTTTTAAGATGGAAATCTATGTCCTAGTATGGTATCGAAGCCCAATAAGCTCAAACAAGCGATTCAATCCGTTTGAAGCTCAAACAAGCATTAGGATTCCATGATTTGATTGTGCTCAAAAGAGACATCATCTCGCGGGGGATTGTTAAGGGTAATTTCCGAGAAAAGCTCGTGTTATTCCTCTTAATAAGGTTGATCTTTTAATATGGAACCTATTATTAATAATGAATGCAGTTTTTTTCATACCCAAGTTAAAGACTTCGCCTTCTTTCATTTAGTGTATAATATAGCATATTCCATTTGTGTGACTGAGACCTCTTCCTGAAATATATCATCAATGAATAGATCCTTATTATCGATTTTCGTAGTTTGCACTAGTAAATATACTTGAGAATTACATTGTTCCATCATACTATCTTCTTTTAGCTGGATGTTGTAAATTGATGTCTTGTGTAGATTTAACCATGCATATCAATTGCTGATTACAAGCAACACGGAAGAATAAATATGGAATTCATAATGATCTTCATCTTTTGAAATTTTGGGCAGGGGGGGGCCTCATAATGGTAGGTGATGGTATCAATGATGCACCTGCCCTGGCGGCTGCCACTGTGGGTGTTGTTCTAGCTGAACGTGCCAGTGCAACTGCTATAGCTGTTGCAGATGTGATGTTGCTGCAGAACAATATTTCAGGGGTTCCATTTTGTGTTGCTAAATCTTGGCAAACGACTTCTTTGGTATTTCATGTTCCTTTCTTAGTTTTCGTGCGTGTATATCTTTTGTACTGTTCAATTTATTACAAATATTAATGCTCTTCACGTGCAGGTTAAGCAAAACGTGGCCCTTGCATTATCTAGCATTGTTCTGGCATCTCTTACATCTGTTTTGGGGTTTCTCCCTCTTTGGTTAACGGTATATTTATCTAAGAACTTTATTTTGCATGCACGTGCTTCAATTTTCATTAATTTAAGCTGTTGCGATTTGTCGTCTAGTGTCAAAGAAAATGTATATTATGAACTTTGTCAGCTAACTAACTGCATAAAATATTTACGTCTGAAGTGCAATGTTTACCTATGTTAATATTCGTGTCAATTTACATTGCACTCAAGGTCTTTACATAATCTTATCTTTATTTACATTAAAATGCAGGTCCTTTTACACGAAGGTGGTACACTTCTTGTTTGTCTGAATTCAATCCGGGCTTTACATGCCCCAACATGGTCTTGGAGGCACGATATTCAGACACTAGTTGAAAAATTAAAATCACTATTTGAATTCAAAACCCGTCGCACCATCCAAGCTGCACGGTTGTAATTACATCATTTTCCGTCATATTTCGGTGGTTTCGGGTCCTTGCACTGGTGAATAGATTGGGCTGAATTCTCATCAAGTATACCACAATGCATCGAAGTTCCTTGTTAAAAGTTTCGAGGTTGACAGGCTAATGTATTTATTCCACCTGTAAAATCCCTTTATGAATTTGCTACTTTTTGATGTTCGGAAACGACAATCCCATCCGTATCAAAGTGAATATATGCAGGGAACCTCTTGTTATCATTATTATCAAAATCTCTGTTTTCTTGTTGAAGCTTTCCACTTTAGAAGTCAAATTTGAACTTGGAATGAATTGTATTTTTTACGTTTGGTTATATTCTCGATAATTCTGTAATTAAGTTCAAATGAATCATTTCATCATATTTTCAGTGGGGACAGGAATCCACAATTTTCTTTTGACATGGGTTATAAACAGAATGCCGACAATCGACAGTTTGAAAGATGCCCCCATTTTAATGGAAGCTGACCACTGATTCATCTACCTGTCATTCTTTATTCAATTATGCTACTTGTACAAAAGTGATTTATAAATATGTGTTGACAAAATGATGTAGCAATATATAGATCATTGATTTTAAAAATTGTTTTTTAAATCATTGATCAAAATATTACTAACACGTATTTTGTAAACTAATTTTGTAACCTAACTTTATACAAGTAACATGATTCTTCTTTATTACTGTCCGGTCCAGATTTAGATTTATCCATGATAATCCCTTTTCCCTCAATTTTTGTCTTTAAAGATCTGTCTGTTCCTATCAATCACAGCTACCTACTATTTCTGAACTTTGAACAAGAAACTAACAGTGCCCTATATGCAAACGAATAGGACTGGGAATGGGAATAATCTTAAAATCTGTCACCAACACCACATAGCAGCTACTGTAATCTTGGGAAAACAAAACCAACTTCAATTCTGTTAATTGTAACTTCAAAAAAAAAAAAAAGGGACATGGACTTGATCGATTTTTTTTTTTTTTTTTTTTTGGGGTTTTCATTTTCCTCAAGACGTTTCTCAGAATGGAACGGATAGAAAAGATCCAAACTTTCTGCTTCCTCGCTTCTTTCAACAACTATTTTCCACCCGTCTTTTTGCTTCTTACTGTACACTAACCAAAATTATTTTCTGGAAATATTCACTAATAAGAAACTAAGATTGTTTCTTTTCCATCTCCAAAACTAAGTTAATCAATTCTACTGATTCCAATGCGATTCATGGCTGCATTCCTAAATCCTTCATCTGCATTTGCATTTGCTTGCTGCATGCACATCCCAATCTGTTGATACTGTTGCTGCTGAAATTGCTGTTGGAAATATTGCTGCTGATGCTGCTGCTTTTGCTGTTCTAGCCCCATCATGTAATTTCTAACCTCTGTTCTTATCATGCCCTGCATCACAGACATCAACTCTGCTGTAAAAGGCACAAAAACCTTATCTTGCTGTTGTTGAATCTGCACCAGTGATGATGGTGGTGCCGCCTTAGAAACTGATCCAAATGCCGTCTTTTGATTAGTTGGAGTTTGAGGTTGGATTGCAGTAGCAGCTTTAGCCTGTGACAGTGCTGCTGGAGTAGGTGGTAGGACTGAGAGAAGCTGGAGGGAACTTTTTGACTGAGTTGACTCATCCTTGGAATTCGGTGACCGTAACGAGTCAACTCCAGGGAGCGACAGGCTTAGAGAAGTCGGAGGATCGTTGCTCGATGACCCGGTCTCGACCGGAGACGGGAAAGCGACGCCGGCTCTCGCCACCGGTTTAAAAACACGAGAAGCCGACATTACCGGTAAACTTGACTCACTGGCATCCGACCCAGATGGGCTACCAGGATTCAAGTAGACGTGAACACCCGACCCAGCACTCACGGATCTCTTCAAAGGCCGCTGGTTATAATTCATAAACTCATTATTCCCTTCATCACAACTCATAGAAGAGCATTTCCTTTTCAAGGTCGAGTTCCAGTGATTCTTGATCGCGTTATCAGTCCGACCAGAAAGGAGGCGGGCTATGGTGGCCCATTTGTTACCAAACTTAGCATGGGCCTGGATGATCGTCTGGTCCTCCTCCGACGTAAAGGGCCGGTGCTGCACCTGAGGCGAAAGCTGGTTGCACCACCTCAACCGACAACTTTTCCCTGATCTCCCGGGTATGGACTTGCTAATCAAGGACCAGTTTCTGGGTCCATGGCATTGCACCAGCTGCTGTAAAAATTCGTCCTCTTCAGGACTCCATGGACCCTTGATCCGATCCATATCCATATCCATTTTCTTACAAAGAGTGGTTGTATTTGTCATCGCCATTTTTATCAAAACATCAAAAATGAAAAAAGAACTAGAGAAGAAGACGAAGAGTGTTCAAATATATACATGGGTGTGGGGAAGGAGATAGAATGAGGTGTTGGAAGGGCAACGCACCGCTTAAAGGAAACAAAAGGGAGTAGTTTGTGGGATTTCATTTTGGGATACAGCTGGAAAACTGACACGCAAACTCTGCACTGCACTTACTTACACTTTTGTCTTTTCTGACTCTCATTCACAGTATTCACCGAGAATTTTGCTATATTTGTATAGTTCTGATAAATGAGAGCATCTTTCGAATTATGAAATGTATTTCAATGATCAAAATCACAACTTTTTTTTGCTGTATTCAATTCAGATTTTTAATTTTTTTTTTTTGAAATTTAAAAAATTTAGAGGTATTCAATGTAAACTTTTGAAAACTCTCTAAAAGTAATATATTCAGCTGAGACTTTTAATGACTTTTAAAAAGTCTCTAAAAGTCACGGTGTATTCAATTAAAAATTTTACAAGTCTTTATAACTCTAGAGTATTCAAATTTTTATGACTTTTTGAGACTTTATAAAAATCTCTATAGTACTAACTTTTAAAGAGAAAGTACTCAAATAAAATCTAAAAAATTCTCTCATTAATCATAAGATTTTGGAAGACTTTTGTAAAAAAAAAAAAGAACGAAAGAAATTAATATGTATTTTTTTTAAATAGTTTTCTTTCATTTTCTCTTCTACAAATATTAGAGTTATGATTAAAATTTAATTTTTTCTATTGATTGTATTAGTTTCTATTTTTCTTTATCTCCCTCTTATTGTTTATTTTAATTTTTTATGAAAAAAACTAAATTATATTTTTATAACTTTTTT
>CAIGRN010062119.1:0-22477 GCA_903798345.1 Fraxinus anomala
AAAAAAATAGTAAGAATGATCAGCTAACCTTTCAAGCATTTGATCGATAAAAGGTAAAGGAAAGTGGTCCTTGCGGGTCACAGCATTTAATTTCCTATAATATATACAAACCCGCCACCTATTCTGAACACGGGTAGGAACTAACTCATCATTCTGATTTTTCACAACAGTTATTCCACTCTTTTTAGGAACCACTTGAATTAGGCTAACCCAAGTGCTATCCGAAATAGGATAAATTACTCCAACTTCAAAAATTTTAAGGATCTCTTTCTTCACTACATCCATCATGGGTGGATTCAATCTTCTTTGTGGTTGACAGGAAGGTTTTGTGCCCTCTTCAAGTAAGATAGGATATATGCATGTAGATGGGCTGATTCTTTTAATATCCGCAATTGTCAAACCAATAGCCGTCTTATGCTCCTTAAGGACTTGTACAAGCTTTTCTTCTTGCGGTATACTAAGTTTATTGGAGATGATCACTGGTAACCTGCCTCCATCTCTAAGGAACACGTACTTAAGGTAGCTAGGGAGAGGCTTCAAATCTAGAGTGGGAGCCTGCAAAATAGAAGGTATATGTCTCTCGTTAGAAATTGGTAACGCAATATAAAGAACGTTACCTGTCTGTTGTAACTAGGATAAGTCATTCAACACTACAACCATTTCTAGCAATTCGGTGCTTAAGGTTAAATCCTCATTTTCTTTCTCAATATGCTTACTAATGGCAACTTCTAATCCATCTTTTCCACTAAGTTCAAAAACTTCATGTGCTAAATAATCACTCACATCAATAGAATAAACATGATTATCATCTTCAGAATATTTCATGGCATCATAAATATTAAATTTAATAATTTCACCATCAAATTTCATAGTAAGTGTGCCACTATGAACATCTATCTTGGTTTTGAATGTCTTTAAGAATGGTCTTCCTAACAAAATGTGGGTAGTTTGATCACCATTTTCCATATCAAGCACATAAAAATCAGCGGAAAATTACAAATCATTAACTTGTACAAGGACATCCTCAACTACGCCCTTAGAATAAGTATTAGATCTATCAGCCAATTGAATCACAACACTAGTTTTATTCAAAGGTCCAAGTTTCAACGAAAATGATTATCATCTTCAGAATATTTCGTGGCATCATAAATATTAAATTTAATAATTTCACCATCAAATTTCATAGTAAGTGTGCCACTATGAACATCTATCTTGGTTTTGAATGTCTTTAAGAATGGTCTTCCTAACAAAATATGGGTAGTTTGATCACCATTTTCCATATCAAGCACATAAAAATCAGCGGAAAATAACAAATCATTAACTTGTACAAGGACATCCTCAACTACGCCCTTAGAATAAGTATTAGATCTATCAGCCAATTGAATCACAACACTAGTTTTATTCAAAGGTCCAAGTTTCAACGAAAAATTCCATGATCAATGTGTCATTATGAAAATTTATTTTAGTTTTGAATGTCATTAAAAATGGTCTTCCTAACACAATAGGGGTAGTATGATTACTATTGTCCGTATCAATCACATAGAAATCAGTGAAAAAAACCAAACCATTAACTTGTACAAGGACATTCTCAACTACACCCTTAGGATAGGTATTATTAGATCTATCAGCCAATTGAATCACAACACTAGTTTTATTCAAAGGTCCAAGTTTCAACGAAGCATATATAGAATATGGCATGACATTAATAGAAGCTCTTAAATCTAGCATGGCCTTCTCGAATCTAGTGTCACCTATCGTACAAGGGATAGTAAACATACCTGAATCTTCGCACTTTGTAGGGAGCCTTTTTTGAATAACTGCAGAGATATTCTCTCCAAATCTCACCTTCCCAGACCCTCTAAATTTCTGTTTCCTCTCAATAGTGCACAATTCTTTCAAAAATTTAACATAATGAGGTATTTGTTTAATGGCATCTAATAATGGAATATTTACCTCACATCTACGAACATTTTCATATAGATCTTGATTTTGTTCATATTTCATAGATTCTACTAACGCTTAAGGAAAAAAGGAGTATTGGTTTATAATCAAAAAGAGGTGGAAACTTACGATTTGGTACGTCATTGTCATTGGGATCATTTATGTCTACGATAATATTTTTCTCATTTTCTTGCTCCAATGATTTAGGGGATGCCTTTACCGAAACCTCAACCTCTTTACCACTTCTCAGGATGATTGCACTTGCATTTTCTTTTGGATTCACCATTATTTGAGATGGCAATTTTCTCGAATTCTATGATTCCAGCCGACTGACCGTGTTAGCCACTTAACTCATTTGATTCTCCAAACATTGAATGCTAGCTCTGGTCTCCTGTTGAAATTGCAAAGTGTTAGTGGCAAGGGATTTAACAATATTTTCTAAAGATATACCAGAGTTAGAAGTTTGGCCATGTTGTTGTCTAGGAGGGTATGGCTTATTATATTGCTGAAAATTCTATCGATTTTGATTCATAGGTTGGTTCACTTATCGATTCCTATAGCTAAGATTTGGATGATCTCTCCATCCTTAGTTGTACGAGTTTGAATAGGGATCATAATTCTTCTATGGTTGTCCAGGAAAGCTATCGGCATGGTTGGATGGCTTACCAGTGAACAAATTTCACATACATTCACTATTTGCATAGTACCTGCAGCCATTTGACGAACAAGAGTAGTTAGACTCGTTAGTTATTGTTCAATGGATAAAACATTTATGTCATTAACATGTTTAGACGGGGTGTCAGGTTTAGTGCCAAATTGATGAGAGTTAGCTGCCATTTTTGCAATCAAGTTCTTTGCAGCTTCTGGAGTTTTATCTACCAACGCTCCTCCACTTGCAACATCAATCATACTCCTATCTATGGGTATAAGGTATTCATAAAAGTATTGAATAAGAAGTTGCTCACTCGTTTGGTGATGGGGACAACTTGCGCACAATTTCTTAAACAGCTCCCAGTATTCATGTAATGACTCTCTATTGTCCTGCCTTATGCCACAGATTTCCTTACGGATGTTAGCTGCCCTTGAAGCTGGAAAGTATTTCTCCAAAAATAATTTTCTCATCCCATCCAATGTAGTAACACTTTCGAAAGGTAGATAATAGAGCCAATCATTTGCCGAATCTTNTTTCTCCAAAAATAATCTTCTCATCCCATCCCATGAGTAACGCTTCTGGAAGGTAGATAATAGAGCCAATCATTCGCTGAATCTTTCAAAGAGAATAGGAAGGCTCTCGGTTTGATTTGTTCTTCGGTGACTCCCGTAGGTTTCATACTTGTGCAAACCACATGGAATTCCTTTAGATACTTTTGTGAATCCTCACCTGTAAGACCATGAAAAGTGGGTAAAAGACGTATTAGCCTAGGTTTTAATTGGAAAGTAGTGGCAACATCTAAATTAGGAAAAGTAATGCATAGAGGTTATTGATTCATCGTAGGGGCTGCAAGCTCCTTCAAAGTTCGATTATTCTCAACCATGACTTCTTCTTCCTTTGATTCAACATCACCAGGGAAGAGGGTCTCAGGATGAAAATTGTCCACTATAAAATTCCACCGATTACCACTCCTTAACCCGCGCAAGGTTCTTTCTAATCCCGGATCGTACTGCAATTTACTTTGATTAGAAGATTGAGTTGCGGGCATAAACAAATAGAATAAATTAAAAAGAAGATAGAGTAAGAAAAAAAATTATGCTAAAATTCCTAAAAACAATAAATTATGAATTGTTTAAAAATTAAAATAAAATAAACAACTAAAGAAGCACAAAAATAAATCAGCACCACTCCCCGATAACGGTGCCAAAATTTGGTATGTGCTATCTCAGGCACCCAAAAGTAATACCTTAACCTCTAAAACTAATGTAGTAGTGGAGATAAGAGTCGATCCCATGAAGAATGTGTAATTCAATATTTTATGCTCTGTACAATTATCGAGGGAGTTTTTGTATGCAAACAATTGTAAATAACGCAATCAATAATGATGAAAATTAAATTAACAAAAACAATCAAATGACTAACCTTGGTCGAAGTCCACATCCATCGTCAGAAATCCATAACCGATCATAGATGCAAATATAAATCAATTAATACTTTGAACGTCCACCGTTGGAATTGTTTTCCTATTTCTCCTTAATTATATTTAATTAGAAAACAAGTGATCCAATTAACCCTAATTACTAAACAACCCAAGACAAGCGCTATGAATTTAATCTAGTAACAACCTTAATAATTAGAGAAATCGATGGAGCTAAATAACACTTGCACAAGCGGTTGCATTTAACCTAGTTGAATGTTCTTCCTAAGATTCAATAATTACTAAAGCAGCAAATTATTAAACCCTAGTTGCTTCACAAGTTAAAGGAATCAAACAATTACGAATTTGATGTTTAACTTAGCGTTATATTGTTACAATCAATAAACTAGTGGGCCCTCTGACAGTCAAACGCAACAATTCATAGAAATAATTGCAGAAGAACATTTAATATTCAAAATATAAATAAAAAGATGCAAAAAAATTTAGATCTCACGATAATGTAGTTCTGCGGCTTCTGTTTCCTTCAACCAAGTATAAAAGTCTAGTAACAATCCATGAATCTATGAGTAAAATAAAGAAGAATGAAGTTTAGAGGCGTTCTGTACGTTCTTTTTCCGTTCTAGGGTTTTAAAATATGTATTTAAAGTTGTTTCCATAGGTAGTTGACTTAAATTCGAATATCAGAATTTTCGTGTGGGGAATGAACCATGCGACCGCATGGTAGTAAGTCATGTGGTTGCATAAAACTTTGAAACTGGACTCTGGAATTCACTGAAATACCTCTTGCGGCCGCAAGGAATTAAAGTCATGCGATCGCATGATTTTGCCAATTTTTCACGAGACAGCTTTCAGTATTTTGGTCATATCTTTCTCTCCCGATGTTCGATTATATTGATTTAAGATGCGTTTGAAAGATAAATCAAAGGGATACAACTTTTCTTCAGATATCATCTTCTAATTCGATCGCTTGTCAAAAATGGGTCTTAATATGAGGCTGAAAATCGATGCATAACTTTTCGATTAGAAATTGATGTGTGATCCTACTTTGACAATATTTCACCCCTTTGTTGTCTTCTTTCATCCAATTGGCCTCTTACACTCTCAAATCTTCATCTTGAGGTTCGACACAAGTTTAAAGTATTTACACTTTAGTCCTCGAACTTTCATGGTCCATTTTCACCTATTTCTTTAAAATTACGCAATCTCCATTAAATTGTCACCTAAATCAAAATATGATGTTAATAAGTACATTTTGGCACAATATAATTATACGAGCGCATAAAATAAGGAAGGAAAAATATGTATTTTACATTCCTATCAGATTACAATTGAAATAAATTGATTTCTAACGATATTTCTTCCAATTAGAGAGTTGGGATGAAAACCTCTAATTGAGTAAAAAGAATGAATTATTGATATTGAATGACTCAAACCAATTGAGGAAATTCTGGCGCTTCACTATTCCACACATTGTTTTTAATTTCGTTATTTCAAACCTTGATTTAAACTTCACTAAAGCAATAACTTCTATTACACATTCCAAGAGAACATTCACTTTTTGATTCTTTGAGTAATTTTTCATTTCCATGTGCTACAAATACTGCATTATTCTTTGGGCATAATCATGACCATATTAGGCCATGAGTATAACTATAAAGTTATCAAATTACTTAAAAGCCTTTAACATGAATTCTACAAGTCGAATCCTGTGTATCTCTTTATTTAATTCTCATTTGAGAATAAAATACAGCATCTATGTCTATTTGATGAAACTCTAAATTTAATAACACTATTAACTATAAAGTTATCAAATTACTTAAAAGCCTTTAACATGAATTCTACAAGTCGAATCATGTGTATCTTTTTATTCAGTTCTCATTTGAGAATAAAATACAGCCTCTAGGTCTATTTGATATAACTCTAAATTTAATAACACTATTACAACTAGCATAGGCGTACAGAAGTGAATCTCACTGTCATGAAAAAAGTTTATCTAATTCAATACACTTATATTGAGTATAACCTTTTTCAAAAGAATGAGCTTTATCTGTCATTAACTCGTTAGTCTTCAACTTAGTTTTCAAGAACCTGAATGTTCTCTATAAACTCGACGTCAAATTAAAACTTCCACCACATCCCAAATATGGTTGAAATTCTATACTCCATACATATATTTCCATCACTATCTTCAAAGTTTCTTTTTTGTATCATATAAGTAAGGGATTTTTTAAATCATATAATTATTGAAAATAAATTGCTCCCACTCGGAGACATGATTGCTCCCACTTAGAGAAAGATTATTCCCACTTAAATCAGATGTTTAAAACAACTCTTCTGCATTCAAAACTGATTCATGAATACGCATAATATTAATTTCAATAATATTCTACAAACTTTTCTCCCCCACTTGGGAAAAATATCAGAATACATTTCGTTCTTAACAAGCTCATGTTTTCAAACTCATTTGAAAAATCCAAAAACTTACATAGTTGATCATAAGTCTAAGATAATCCACATTGGTTATTTACGTGTCCAAAGCCTATACGATTCTGAAGGTACTAACATTGAGAGAATTCCAATAAGTAACGGTTGCACTTAATCAACCCTATTTCCAAAAACAAATACGCGTATTGGACTGTACTATCTCTAGCCTCATCATATTCAGCAATACTTCATTCATTCTACCCAATCCACCATATAGCTTTTGGTGAATAAGGAATAGTCAATCGAATAAAAATTTCTCTTTAATTATTTAGATCGTTGAACTCTCGTGATAGAGATTCACGCTCTTAAACAGTTCTCAAACTCTTCACTTACGTAATCTGATTTTCTACTTCGCTTCAGAAAAGTCTAAATCAATATAAAGAAAATCAGAGATACACCTGAAATGCATGAATCCATCTATAAATGCAATGAAAACATAATGTTCCATCTCTTTCTCTTTTAATTACTCTATGGAAGTTTAGCTCTCACAGTTTTGAATGATTTTCTCAACTTAAAACCTCAAACTATTGCACAAATATTCAGAACTATAATTAAACATCAACACTATAAGTACGAACAGAATTACTATGTATAAGTTCGAGTAAGAGACCACTCTTAGAAAAAATAACAACTGAGATCAAGTTTAATGGAGTCTTTGATATTATCTTAATATCAAATAGAAAGTCAATTTCTTCACTTTGCAACAAAAAGTTGCATATACTAGTCATATAAACCTCCACTCTATATTCATAATTTGTATATATTTATTTTGTATCAAGTCAAAGACTCGACAATAGACTAAAAACACTTTTTGATCTCATATAAAGTGGGTTTTTAATTCTTGAATCCACTATCCACATAAGATAATATCCATTATGTATAGTGTTGAGACATAAACAATACTAAGAGGAATATACTCAAGTGCAATATCCTTTAGCCTAACTACTTTTGAGCTAAGAGATTCAAACTGTATAGTTGAAACACTTGAACCCTTATAATATATTGGTCATCTACGAAAACCACTTTCACGTACTTCTATCTGATATGTTCTTCTTGATCCCCTTTTTAGTCTCCTCATTATCCGCATTTGTTTTAGCTCATTTAAAACTTAAGATCCAAAATCTTATACAAACTAGAACATTGTTACACAAATATGTCCTTGAGATTTAGCAACATCGAGTCTCACGTCTTTTAACTCACATAGTGGGTAGTATCAATAGAGGAAATTGACACTTCAATTTATAAGTCATATTGACCTTCAAAGTTCCCATTCTTTGAAAAAAGACTAGTTTGAACTTACTACTTACCAAGAAAGAATTGTAACCAAAAAAAATAAAAATTCAACACTATGTTAACCATCTCAGTTCAGTCACATTCGAGAAAATGATCATTTACAATAGAACTTAACAATTTAACTGCTCAAGTTCTAGAATCTATCTTTTCCTGTACTTGACAAAGTTGTGATCTTCATTCTTTAGAGTAGTATGACCCACATCAAGTCTTTTATTACTTGATTAATGCTCTCTAAAGCATTATATTCTTCTAATACACTCGAGATCTTATCATGCCAAATGTTATCACATTTAGTTTATCACATTTATTAAGGTCAACAATTATAGATTTTGATGCCATGATCTATCAGATTTCAGAGACATTTTTATCCTCAATCAATGCCCATTTATGCACACATACAATTTTGCATTAATGCAAATTAATGTATATGATAGTTCGACGTTAGACACAGAATTGAAAGTTCACTATGTTCCCAATCATCGTTCGTAATCATATTGTTTCACTATCATAAACTTAATTTCATAATACAAAATTTTATGAGTTTTAAGCGAGAATTACATTAATTCTTTCAGTTTGAGAACTCCTACTTAGTTGGTGAATCAAGACAGTTATAGGTGAGATTTTCTCTAAATCTTCAATCACCGAACCATCAATTAACTAACAATCAATATGTCTAAGTAAGAATCTCACTAATTCTACTAATCTTAGAATTCATAACAATTCAAGAATTAATAGAGGTTATGTAATTCAATAATATAATTCCATAACGTACAATAAAAATATAAATATGCACATTTATCCAATTATAACATATATCATGATATCACAAATAATTCTCCCAGAAAATAATTTTACTTATAATCGAATAATAAAACTCACATCATTTAAGTTTTATTATACAGATTCTCAACCTCACTTTAATATATATTGCAATAAAATCCCAACAAATAGGAAGTGATATCAGAATTCTCATATTCTACTTATAAAAAAAAAAAAAAAAAGTCCCTAAAATATTCACGTCGTTCACTAAGTTACGTTCTAAATCCATTTATTAATTTATTAAGCACTTAGCTTTTTAACAAGTTTCATAACTCTTGCATTTCTAACCTTATCTTTAAGGATGTTATAAGTGTGCATAAATCCAATCATATTTGAACAACCACAAAATAGAAATCAAGTCACAATGGATCACATAATCTATGGTATTTTAAATACTTTTTGAGTAATTTTCAATTTCAAAGAAAATGAGAGTATTTAAAAAAATAACTACCACTAACCAAATACCACTTAATAAATATTCTTGATTTAATAAAATAAATTCATAATTTATCAAGTTAAAAAATATTTTTAATGATTTTTCAATTTTATTTGAAGCATTAAATACAAAAAAAATATTTTTAACTATCCAAAAATTAATTTAATTATACTGAAAAATCAAAAATAATTCTTGGACAAATATGCAATTTTTAAAATTTGTACGCGCTTTCACATGCGGGATCAAGCTACAATATTTTTAAAAAATATTAATAAAAAAAGGGGCACGTTAGCGCCACCATATCGTCCTCGAAAAAAAATTTCAATTGGTCATCCGACTAGTTTTCAGTGTTCTAAGTTCAATTGTGTAGTTAGATTTTACAAAATTATTGTTTAAGGCCATGTTTGGGACATAAACAGATCTGCCCGAGAATGAAAATGGTAAAAAAAAAAAAAAAAAATCATGATAAATTCCAAATTTTCAACAAAATTTCGAAAAATCATAACTTCTCCATTTCGAGATCAAAATTAATAATCTTTATATCATTGGAAATGTCTTAAGAAGATCTATCCAACCATATTAAATGGGAAACAAAAAACACTATGGAGAAGAAGCTATGATGTGATGAAATTTCGAATTTTATCAATTTTCATACAAAGAGTCAGATTTACATCCAAATTTTGGAAGACCATAATTCTTCATTTCAAGGCCAAAAGTAATAATATTTATATCATTAGAAAGGTCTCGAGAAGATCTATCCAACCATATCAAATAGGAAGCATGAAACACAATGTAGAAGTAGTTATCATATAATGAAGTTTTGGATTTTACCGATCTTCATGTGTAAATTCAGATATACATACAAATTTCAAAACCTTGTAACTTCTTCGTTTTAAGTCCAAAATTTAAGTTCTTTATATGATCGAAAAGCTATTAAAATACATTTCTGATCATATTAATCTTAGTGCATAATTATCAATGTACAGAAAGTAATAAATTACCAAACAAATGCCATTAAAGACCACATAAGATTTCAAAACTTTACATATAAGATTCATAACACAATTGTATCATGTAATGACATATTTAACATGTATTACAACGAGGAATTAAACCTTATGTCTCTGTTACCAACGAAGTTATTCGAAGTATATTTTAACAAGAATTTTGGATCAATTTCTTACTTGAAATGATGAATTTCAATATTTTTATGTGGTTGAATCACTTTACATTTCAAAACTTCCAAATCTATTTTTTCTTATTTTTCAATGGTCCCAATCCCGATCACAATAGAAGTTGATTATTATCCACAATTTAAATGCCTAATTTTGTGAGTTTTCTAGGCACTTTACTATTTTTGAGTGATTTTCTATAAGAATTTCACTTATTTTCAACCATCTTTCTTTCTCTTCATTGTTAGACAAAAATTGGAGGTTTTTATGGGAGTTATTGAAGGTTATGTAGAGTTGTAGATTTGAATCCCAAATTCAAATCACTCATTCCAATCATTTTGATGTCTTGTGGGCCGAGACATCCCACGTAGGCGACCCATTACCCATATTTTCTGAAAGCTACCTCTTCATCCAATGTACAAATCCCTTCATGTTTGTAGAGATTATTCACTATATATGTGGATGGAAATTGATAAGAAAACACATAAAAAGCATCCCAAACTTGTGTTCCAAAGATTATGAATTTCTAGAACAAATTCAGATTCTTAAACGTTCATGTTTTTTCCTTCTTTCTAGATTACGTTCCTACTTTTGCAATCCGGTTAAAGGATTGAAGAATTTGGTAAGACTATTTGTTTGGGTCCCTAAAACATCTCTAATTGAAAGGAGATGGTGCAAATAACGCTTTTAGGACATTGTTTTAAGCTATTCAAGTCGGTTACATTTTTTCTTCCTTTTTCATTTTCTTGTTGTAGCAGAGTTCATCGCCTAGTGGTGAACAGTTTTTCATTTCGTAATTTTTAGATTATTTATAGTGTAGAAATCTAATCACCCATCTCAATACTTCTCAAGTAACTTTTGATACAGTAAAAAATCAAAAAGGAATATTTCTAAATATATTTAGAATTAAAAGTTCACATTAAACAATCAATTTTATTATTTTAGCCAATACTTGGTTCATGCTTATAAGTTATAAGCAATCAAGTAACTAATTATTCATATATTTCGAGTGATCTATAAGTACTATGTATTTATCTACATTTCATTTCTATACATTTATAATTTAAGTTATTTATAATTATTTCCCAAACACAATGTAAAAAACAACTATACTTTTACATTGTTTCCCAACCTTCACAAAACTATAATTTTTTTTTTTCTAATTAGCTACTTTTTGTTTCAATTGTATACCAAACATCGCTTCGTATTTCTTTTTCTTTTTTTAGGGAGAAGTGGATTGGAGAAACTCATTCACCTTTTACTTTAGTTGTGTAAACAATAATTACTTAACCCTATGAGACAAGTCCATAAGAAAAATAATGATTTTATAACGTGACAATTTAAATCATCAATTTTAAGCAATTCAAAGTGACACAAACAGTGATAAAAGTTGTGTTCTACTCGTTACTCTCTCTCCTTTTATTTCAAAATTAATGATTTTGATGACGTGATAAAAAAATTTGTAATTTTTAAAACAATTGAAGTTATTGATTGAAGAACAAAAAAACAACATTTCAAAAGTACAAGAGTTGAAAAATAATTACTTGCCATACTTCAGTATTCTATAAAATCACGCCTCTTTATATTACACTTTTGACTGCGCATAATGTTCTTCCACGTTTATCTAGTAGCTGTAAAAACTAAAAAGTTAAAAACTACAGTTTTCTCCTATTTTTCCTTAAAAATCCTAAGTAATCTGTGTTGAGGTTCAATAATATCCAGTTATAATACTCATATTTCGATTTACTGTGCTCCGCCGCCGCCGCCGCCGCCGCCATGGATAATGGTGGAGGTGACGCGCCGCCGGTGAAAGGCGGGGAGTTTCTTCTCCAGCTCCTCGAGAAACCACAGCAACTACACCCTGTGCAAATCCAGCATACACCATTCTTGCAGTGGCAGCCAGTATTTTTATCGAACGGTCGTGATTTTGCTTACGGCCAGTGGTCGAATTTGCATTCCTCCCCACTTTTTGCCCCTCACAGTTGCTTCCCACAAAACCCTAATTCTAACTTGAACCCTAATTTTCCCGCACCACCTGGGGGTTTCAGTCACCCCTCCGATCAGTATAGTCATCAGTTTCACCACACCTCATTGGGTGATGATCTAAGGAAATTAGGGTGTTTTGGGGAGAATTCGATGCTGCTCCTTGCTGATCGGGAAGAACCCAATATCATCTTTGGATCTTTAAACAGAAAAATCATAGACAGTGATGTTTTAAACAGAAAAATCATTGATAATGATACCGCATTGAATGGGAGTGCTTTGAAAGAGAGTTTAAGTCAAAGAGGTAACAGCAGGGGAAATCAAAGGCATAATGGGAATTATGCAGTTGTAGTTCCGCGGCCTAGGTTTTCAAGCAATGTAAGTAATGTGGGAAATAGGGAGTATGGGTCTAGAGAGGGAAGCTTGGAGCACAGCCTCAATAAGGGTAAGGATAGTTTGAGCCATAGAACCGTTGGTTTGAATGATAATCTTAGAGTTAAACAGGAGAGGATATTTTCGGACAAGAATGTTGTATGTGGTGCTCGTATTTTGGATGGGAAGGGATCAAATAGCAAGCTTGAGTGCCCTGCTCCGCCAACTGACAGCAATCTTCATTTGGTTTCGACCTCTAATATTGAGGATTCTAAGCGGAAAATTCATGGTGAGTTGGATAGTGGGGCAGAATTGGGGAATGGTGCTCGAGCCTCGAGGGCAGAATAAGTTGGATGATTTGGAGGAACAACTTGTGAATTCTTTAGGACTTGAGGACAAATATCAGGAGAAAAATGATAAAAAGAAACATCACCGGGTCAAGGTTTGCTTTGCTTCCATGTCCTGTGCTTCTGTTATTCTGGATTTAAAATAAGTGATTATGCTCATGTTGCTCAGAGATTTGTGTCTTAGGAATTGTTGTTTCCTTTTATGAATATAAACTGAACCTTGGGTAATAGCACATAAATGTGATTTCTGATTGTATTGGGAATGATGTAACCCAACTAACCTTGGGTAATGTATAGAATTTGCTCATGGGACCATGGGGTGGGAAAAACATGATTTAAAAAAAAAAAAAAAAGGCTCCTATGCATTAATAGATTATTGACAGTTATTTAGGGCTTATAATATAATTTGAAACTCTCAAATATCATATTTCTATTGCTTTGTGTTTAAGAGTGCTCTAATTGTTGTTAGTAGGAAAGTTGGTTTGAATTTCATATTTTCACTTGACCTGGAAATTATTTCAAAACCTGGGCTATCCAAATAGAGATAAGGTTACCTGGATATTCAACGCTCACAACCCTTCTTTCTCATTTTTCCATTCCAAATTAAATCCAAACATTAGGCACTTTAAGTGCTGTAGGAGAACCCCACTTGATATGTGTATTGTTAACAAAAAGTCTCCCATTCTACATGCCTAAATATCTGTGTGTAAGTTGTCAAGTTATTATTAGACAAAGGTAATGGGATGGGGACAGGCTTATGTATGAAGGTTCCTGAAGAACTTCGAGGGAATCTGATCTTTTTGAACTATAGATATCAATTTCAAGGGTCCAATTGAAGGAAAATTTCTGCATACAAGGTTGTTTCTTTGCTATATAATGAAGTAGCCTTTATTTTTAGCATTTTAGTGCATATAATTTCTAAAATTCTGGCAGAATATCAAATACTTCTTGTTGAATAGTGTGCACAAAGGATGAATAATAAGTATTTGGGATGAGATCTGTATGGTGACTAAAAGAGTGACATTACTGTCTGGGAATGTGGGTGTAGTATATGGTTTTTGTTTTTGTATTCTATAAGAACATTGATTGACACGAGGATTTGGATGCTTAGCAGTTGGTTACTGTCTCCAACTACAGGATTCTCTTAGACTTCTTTAATTTGTTTGAATATATGTGCTCCTATCTGAATTTTATGATGATTCAACTAGAGCCTAGAGGTATGAACTTTTCTTGATAAATCTCTTTTTTCTATGGTCAGTATCATAGATCCGATAAGAGAGGGCAATGGATACTTAACCAGAGGATGAGGAATGTGAAAAGGCAGACAATGTGTCGCAGTGACATAAACATGTTGAATGCTGAATTCCTAGCTATCTATGACTCGTTGATCCCACTTGATGAAGAAAAGGCTAAGCAAAAACAATTGTTGACTTTATTGGAGAAGCTTGTTAGCAAAGAATGAGGCTCAATTGCATCTCTATGGATCATGTGCTAACTCATTTGATTTTTCAAAAAGTGACATTGATGTTTGCCTTGTGATGGAGGCTGCAAATTCAGACAAGTCTGAGGTCTTGTTAAAGTTGTCTGATATATTACAGGCAGACAATCTTCAGAATGTACAGGTGAATAATGTCTTTCTTTTATATACTTGAATTTGAAACTTATTTTTTGTTGTTAAACTCAAAAGCTTGACATATCCTTACCCAACTGTGGCATCTGGTTTTTTTGGATGATATGTTTTCCTCCCTCTACCTTTTTATCTCATGTATATGGAGGTCTGAGCCTGAATGTATGTATTGATCTTAGTTTCAATTTCATATTTTATTCACAGGCACTTACACGTGCCAGGGTTCCCATAGTTAAGCTCATGGATCCAGTCACTGGTATTTCCGGTGACATTTGCATGAACAACGTGCTGGCAGTTGTAAATACAAAGCTGCTTCAGGATTATGCACTTATAGATGTGAGACTGCGGCAGTTGGCTTTCATTGTGAAACACTGGGCTAAATCACGAGGAGTCAATGAAACTTACCAAGGAACACTGTCTAGTTATGCGTGAGTCTTGAATTGTCCATTATCTTTACATTCCCAACCTTAGTATATTACTTTCTTTGGCTAATTAGTTAACATCGTTTCAGGTATGTGTTAATGTGCATTAATTTCTTACAGCAGCGGAGACCAGCTATTCTTCCATGCTTGCAGGTATTATTATATTTTCAATTGAAGTTAAGTGCATTTGCTGCTTATTCTTTTACTTTTAGATTTCTGGTAGAGACTTTTCTTTGTTAACAATGATTTACATTCTTAGTGATATGATTTCATGATGTTAGATATTTCTGATAGAGACACTTCCAAATTGTATCCATAACACCAGTCTGCTGGTAACTCATCTTTTTCTTCGTAAAAATAATCTTGATGATGATTTAATTTCTCGGTAATTATATTAGAGCTATCTACGCATGCGTTTGAAAATATGTAACTGGTTTCAGTTTCATTATATAACTATTGGATTTCTTTTCAGCAGAACTTGGAATTAACCATTCCTCCATGTAGGGGCTGTGTATACATGGGACAGGGTTAAGAGATGGGAGCTAGTAACAAACATTGTCTGTCTTTACTCTTATTATATATTTCTCGTCCTTCTACAGGGAATGGATTTCACTTACTCTCTAACTATAGACAATGTTGAATGTGCTTATTTCGATCAAGTTGAAAAGCTTTGTGATTTTGGGTCCTGGAACAGGGAAAGTATTGCTCAGTTGGTTTGGGCTTTTTTCCGCTATTGGGCATATTTTCATGATTATGCAAATGATGTTATATCTGTTCGAACAGGATGCACACTGAGGTAAGAAACATTTGCATGTGAATATAGTTCTTGTTTTAGTTACAGACATAAAGATGAACTTGATTATATGGATAATTTGGATATCAAATATTTAGGTAGTTTTAGAAAGAAAATAAAATTAGCATCACGCAAACAATTTGAAGTTTCTATGCTGTTAGTTCGTCAAATTTCAGATGCAAATGGGTTAAAAATTTTCAAACTAGGATATTTTATGTCATTTCAGTTTTGCAATGATAAGTGGAAGTAGAGATGTCAATGGCTCGGCTCGCCCGTAAAAGCACGAGCTCGGCTCGTGCTCGTCAAAAGCCGCACGAGCCGAGCTCGGGCTCGTTTGTAACGAGCCGAGCTTCGGCTCAGCTCTTACTCGTGAGCTCGTCAAATTTTTTTTTTTTTTTAACTAGGTATAAACTTTAAAAAAAATTAAAAAAAAAAAAATTTCGACGAGCCGCTCGTCCCAAAACGAGCCGAGCCGGCTCATCTTTTTGACGAGCCCGAGCAGCTCGTGGCTCGTTTTTTACCCGTCGAGCGGTTGAGCGGACGAGCCGTTCGGCTCGTTTGTCACCTCTAAGTGGAAGCCCTGAAATTTGTCATATAAGTAAAAGTGCATGTGACTAAAACTGGTGAAACGAAATTGGATATAGTTGAAGCAATGTCCCGTCCCCCGCTACCAAACCCCCACCCCAACCAGAAGAAAAATGGAAAAAGGGAAAATATTGTATTCATTTGAGCACAATGGCTGATCATGATCACTTTGTACCTTCAGCAAGAGAGCTAAAGATTGGACTAAAAGAATTGGTAATGACCGTCACTTGATATGCATAGAGGATCTATTTGAGTTATCCCACGATCTTGGTCGAGTGGTGGACAAGTATAGCATAAGAGTCCTCAGGGAAGAGTTTGAACGAGCCGCAGAAATTTTGCAGTGTGATCCTAATCCTTGTGTAAAGCTGTTTGAACCCAATATTCGTACTTGATGTGGCCGCCTTATATTCGAGTATATCATGGAGATAGTTTTAGTAATAAAAGTCAGCATTGTGAATTCTCCGTCTTCGTTCTTCACTCTCCGTGTGAAAATTTATTATTGTATCTAGGTTCTCATTTCAGGCTTGGTCAAAATGAGTCGATTGTAAAGGACTTTTCCTAGTATAAGCTTTGGGCCCTGTGTTATAGTGCAACGTTGTTAGGCAGCATTATGTTACGGTTATATTTAGTGTGGAGACCAGCTAAAAGTACTAGCTGTTAGTATTCTTAGTCGCATTATGTTAACAACAGTACTTATGCCTACGACTCCATTCTCTCGTACCTGAAAAATAATTTAGTAATTTATTTCTTATCTCTGATTTGACGTTCAATTAAACGAGACGTGATTTTGCATTTAAATGAATATTTCATTTAACGTCATGTAATTGTCACATATGCTAGTATTCAACCTCAGCGAGAATGAATAGCATTATTTTTCCAGAATCATTTTTGGTTGAAACACCCCATTTAAGGATTTCTTTGCAGGTCAACTTGCTCAATATCCTAACTCGAATGAAGTGGCAAAAAAGAATGTGCATAGCGATAAGTTTAACGAACTACATGATGTGTCATCTGTCGAAAGTAGACTCGATTCATTCACATCACGACACATTTGCCAAGAAATTACTTGCAAAGAAAGTACGTTCTTGATTCAATCACATATACAGGACAAAGCAGGGTTTATTCAAGAAGAAAGCCTCTAAACTGCCCATAAAAAGTTTGAAATTGAAAGCATCAAAATATGCCTCAGAGCAGGCGCACGACTAATTCTCAAACAAATCCAATTTAGCACAAGCAGGATCACCATCCACAAAGAATTTTATGAGTTCTGACCAACATTGACTACGATCCAATCCTTCCCTAGTGCAGTCGTGACATCCTGTTAATCATGTGATGAGTTTGGTCTATCAAGGAACAAGAAGTGGCAAGGATGTTGCAGTAAGATGCACGTTCACAGACCACTTGGAATAGAACTTGTAAAGCACTAATGGCTTCTGTTTTCTCGATTATGCAGCCAAATACCCCAAGGCTTCTTGCAACCTATGAATCAATGTTGCCCAACGCAATAATTCTCATTCGTTTGCCTCCAACTGAACAATAAGACAGATAGCAAAGAAATGACGTTAGGTTGGCAAATGAGCATGTCTGATATTGTTTACTGTAGATGGCTTAACTTGAATAATTGAAAGCCAAATGAAATAGAAAAAATGAAAGTCTTTCTGATCTAAATCCTACTTTATTTTAAGATAAAACAAATCTCGTTGAGATATGTCACCTCGAACAACAAATGAAATAGAAATTGACTTACATTCGTCCACTCCACTTCAACACTCGAAGTTGTAGCTCTAGAGAAGCTAGTTTGTGGGCAAATTTCATTCACCTCACGAGTTGTGAAGCAACAAATGCTGGTCTACTTTTGACGAAGGAGCAACTAAATTAACAAAATAAGCAACTATAATTTAGTGGTTGTTTGGGTTTAGCATCTAATGTCCTCTATTTTTCAACCTATTCAAAATTTTGAATCAAACTAATTCTTCATGATGCAAAACATATGTCTTGTACGCAAAAATATCAAGTTTTCATATGAATAAACATAAATCAACTTAACATGTAACTTTTCTACAATTTAAAGTCTAACACATAGTTCCAAATATATGCATCATACTAGGCAAATTTATTTAACCAACACAATCATACAAAAGCAAAAATAACGCTGAAAATAACTAATTTTTCTGAATTTTCATTATTTATATTTGGACGTGAACAAGCACACCAAAATTGATAGCCCAAAAATAATTAATCAAGATGGGTAAAAAAAAAAAAATTCAAATTCAAGCAAGTTAGGAATGGATAGGTCAATTAAACAAAATGCACAAATACGAAAGTAATGGGAAGAGATAGTGCAAACGATGTAATTGTGGAGGTTTAATCTCAACCGATGATCTACATCCACCGTTACCAGGCCATCTGTTACGAGTACGGCGTTTTCACTATATTTATTATCTTATGATGCAATCTAAATCTTTACAACGCTTCAGGTGACTTGCAAACAAGGATCACCGATCCTTATATAATAATGAGCTTTTCGAGATCTCAATATGATCCATAAATTTAAAGAGAAATGATTTTACAATTTGAAACTTCTATCTTAATAAATAATTTATAAACAAATTAAATACTAAAAGAGAATGAGACTAATACTGTAATGAACAGCAATGAATGAAACTTAAATATTAGGTGAGAAAAACTTTGATAAGAAAGATCTTTTTCAAAAGTTCTTCAGAGTAAATGATTTGATAAAGATAAATAAAATGTAAGATCAATATAATTTTGCTCATTAATATCACACTTAAATGCTCTTGAAAAGTGTCACAATGAATGTAAAATGAGTTGGTATTTATAGAGTTCAAAATGCCAAAAAATTTGTGTAACTGGACAAGCAACCAGACCTCCGCATCGATAGATTTTCCTCTAATTTTTCCTTCTTGAATGTTTTGAAAATGTAGGCTTTTGAAGGTCATTTTTCAAGATAAGTGATATTATAAAGCGTGTTCTAAATTTGAATATCAAATTGAAATACTTACCTTTTAAAGAATAGATTTTATGCAATTATTTTTATGAAAAATAATTGTTCGTTGAGTTTTTGAATAATTCATTGCTAAAGATTGAAACGTTACACCTTTACACATAAATACATGCATCTAGTCTAATATATTCGTTATTTGATTATTGGAGTCATTTGTCTCGAATGATTTGTCTTGAGTTCTTGACTTCTATCTCGATTTTTTATTGAATGTTCGATGCGAGTCTTTTGATAGTAACATTTTTATCCTCAATCGATCAACATTGCAGCAATAGCTTTGAAGACATAAATTCAATTATTAAAAATAAAATTAGCTTGTTTGTTATTATCAAAATATTAAGGATGAAGTCAACCATATGTCAATAGAAATAGTAAAAATGGATAACATACTCGATGTTTCTCATCCCCAAACTTATAATAGACATTGCTATCAATGCCTAAATATAACAAGGACTATACAAAAATTAAGAGCAAAGAAATGAACTAAAGACTCTTAGTATAAATCTGAAGGTGGTAAATTGACTCGCATAAAAATTGTTGGATCACTTGCCATGTATTTTCCTTGTCCTATCTAGGTTTGTGTTTTCGGGTATCATTTTTCTTCAAATAAATAGAAATCAACCATAATATGGAACAATTTTTATTGTAGGATCAAATAAAACCTATAGGAAAATATGAGGATTAAGATATCTTATACTATTAAAAAGAAAGAAATTTATTAATCTTACTTCTAGAAAGCAAAAATAAATAAATGGAAAGAAAATTGGGTTTGACTTTGATGTTTTGGTTATTCATGGTGGCTTGAAAAGAGCGTTTTTAACCTTGCATCAGCTACAATGACATATTTTCTTTAATTTATCTTTGGCACTCCAAATTATAGGATTTCCTTTATTGTCCATAATTTGTCCAACCAATCCATCAACTCATTTTTTGTATCTAAGACTTTCAAATCCTCTTTTTCTTCATGGTCAATTCCTTTGCATTTTTCAAGGTAAGTTAGTTGCCTAAGTGAAGTATTCACGGTGGTTTATTATTTTCCTTTCATTTTCAAGATTAGCTCACCCCTTTCAAAATTCATTAAAGCTCTTCTAGTTGTTACGAATGATCTTCCCAATGCTTGAGTGATATGTTAGCTAGTTGTAGAATAATTGAATTTGTTTAAAGATCTCCCAATCCTTATTTTTTCTAGATAGACAAGGGCATCAGATTAATACTTTCTCTAGAATCAACTAAAATATTTATATTATGTTAATTTCCTATAGAGCATGGAAAAGTGAAACTCCCTAGATCTTTTAGCTTAGGAGAGAGCTTGTGCTGTAGGATTGTGTTGCACTCTTCAGTCAATGTCACTATTTCATCTACTGGTAGTTTTCTTTTCTTGGCAACATCTTTTTCAAGAATTTTGTATAATTTGGAATTTGTAGAATGCGTCAATAAGAGGAATGTTGAAGTGAAGTTGTCTGAGTGCATCCAAGAACTTCTTAAACTGCTATTCTAGCTTGTTGTTATGCAACCTTTGAGGGAATGTAATTGGAGGCGTGTGGTTATTGATAGGAACAGATGCCTTAACCTGTACATTGGTTCTTCTTGATTCAATTTTATTGATTCTTCAGATTGAACCACTTGTTCCTAGTTCGTGGTAGGTACCTGATTCTCCATGGCCCATTTTCTTTTAACACAAATTTTGATAAATGAATGCCCTTCTTTATAGTGATAGCCTAAAAATGTTCTTCTTTTGGCTACTTTCGAAGCCTTTGAAGTGATGGAATAGGTGGCACATAAACTCGAACAGGGATAACTGATTTGATTGATGGTGTCTAAACTACTTCATATTCCACATTTTCAATTGCTAATACATGTTCCCATGGGTTCTTTTTGAAAGCCCAAGATTGGCTAATTAAGAGGGGGTGAATTGCTTATTAAAACTTTTTCGTTAATCACTCAAGATTTTAAAATAATGAACACGCAAATGATAGAGATTAATCTAGACACAAGTAAACAAGTAAATGGAACAATATAAGTTTGCGCGAAGTAAATACGTTAAGTAAAAGGGATAGAGAGTGCCAACGATATGTTATGGAGGTTCGATCTAATGCAATGAACTACGCCCCCCGTTACCAAACTCTCCGGCACGAGCAATGCCATTTTCACTAGTATGGTGCAATCCAACTATTTACAACGCTTTCGGTGACTTACAACCAAGGAGCACCGATCATTTTACAACGTTGAGCTTTCTGGGACCTCAACAAGACCCTCAATACAAAATGAGTTTACAAGTAAAAACTTCTCTTCTTAATAAATGATGAGTACAAGGTTAAGTATAAGAAGAGAGGTAAGCAAACACTTTAATGGATAGCAATGAATGAAGCTCAAGTGTTTGGTGTGTAAATCTTTGATGTAAGAATGATTTTCAAGATTTTGTTTTGATCAAAGATTTTTCAAGGGCAAAGTGATTTGATAATAAACGATATGTAAGATCAATGTAGGCTCAAGGAGTATCAAATTGAATGCTCAAAAACTTATTTTTCAAATGATATGTGAGTTGGTATTTATAGCAACTGAAAAACGCCAAGCTTTCTGTCCAACCGGAGGACCCAACTTACTATTAGAACAACTCTGTCAGAATGGTCAAAANTATCAAATTGAATGCTCAAAAACTTATTTTTCAAATGATATGTGAGTTGGTATTTATAGCAACTGAAAAACGCCAAGCTTTCTGTCCAACCGGAGGACCCAACTTACTATTAGAACAACTCTGTCAGAATGGTCAAAAAAGTGACAATTGCTGGAAAATCGGACGTTCGGTTTGCCATCCGGCGTCCGGATGATCAGCGACGGTTTGGGTCAAATTTTGTTTTGTTTGCAATCAATAATTATTTTATATGATAGTTTTACTCGATTTTTCAAAGTAAGTTAGTTTTGATAGTTTTCAAAAAATATGTTAAAAAACTTCCCTTTGAAAAATAGAAAATAGTTTTGTGCAAACGTTTTTGTCTCGTAAATTGTGTTGAGTGCGAGAAAATCATTACCTGAGCTCGAAGTATCATTGCTAAGAATTAAAATATGTTACCTTTACAATCAAGCCAAGATA
>CAIGRN010062120.1:0-16890 GCA_903798345.1 Fraxinus anomala
GAACAAACGAATTTAATTTTCTAATATGTAAATCGAACTTCCAATAGAAAATTGCCACCAAAATTTTCAAGAGATGATTTCAAGATTTTGAGTGAATAAAACAATATGGAAAATTGGATCACAATTAAAAAAAAAAAAAAATTATAAATAACTTTTAAACGTGATCATTCATTCAAAAGTGGCGACCTTTCATAAAGGTTGTCACTTTAAAATGAAATTGTGCAATGTAAATGTTCCATGAAAAGGGACAAGAACAAAAACAAAATATCTTTTAAATCAGAAAATACAACTTATCAAATTTAAATTTCTTTCTTCTTTTTCCTTTGAAAAACGAAGACAATTTCTCCATTCAACCTAACATGTTTGTTATTCAGTTTGATTATTATCACCATTTAGAGTTTGTTTTTGGTACGCGAACTGATGTACACGAATAATTTTAAAATCCAGAGTTCAAATTACTTGATAAAACAAGCGACTCAAACTTGTTTATTTAATTTCCATCATTTGTTATTATAAGTAATTTAACATATTTGGTAAGATTAATTAGTTGACATTGGAAAAAAATGGAAAAAGTTAACGAGCTGCAAACAAATGCAGCAATTCATGCCATGGAACAAATTTCATACAACTGAAATGAGTGAGAATCGGTCGAGTGATCAGAATCAAGAAGCACATCATACTAAACTTGGTACTTTTAGATGAAATTGTTAAACATGGTATCCAAGGGTCACGCATTTGACCCTCACCACTATTCATTTGAGAAGTTTGTACACGTATCAGTGCCACGACCTTTGCAGAAAATATAAATTTAGCATACGTGAAGGGACTTGTAGAAGACTAAAATTAAATACGTCCCACTTTAGGGCTTAAACTTTCATATGAGGTGGTTCAACAAGTTTAAACTCAGTTGACACGTTCATATCGAACGGATTTGTATTTTCAACTATTGCATTTTGATTACATTGGTACTTCTGCATGCATTTTGAAACCTTTGAATGCAAACGCAGGGATGAAGATAAAGACACAATACAATGCACACATGGACCCCAACTACCATCCTGAGTTGAAATCTGTTGTCCTAGTTTGATTGGCTCACCGTTAATTTTTGACACCTCCATCCTAACCTAACAGCAGCTGATGTGCCGAACTGAGGTGTAAAAATTTAGTGGTGAAACAGTCAAACAGGACAGCAAATCTCAACTCATAACCCTCTAACCAAAGAAATAACAAAATCTGGTAGTACTAAAAAATCACTCAAATGGGAAGATAGACAGGAAGAAAGGGGCAATTTGTACATCAGTAAAACTGTAAGAGTGATGATACAGTGAACAAACACAATGGGAAGAAAATACTGAAGCCTATAACATTAATATCCAGTAATTTTTGAAAATCCAGCAACATGCTTCAAATCTAAGTAGTTAAAAAGTTCACCTGCAGTTGGAGTGCATATCCAATTCTCAGATGCCATTGTCCCAGTAGGCATCGCATTCAGCTATATGAAGCTAAAACAGAAGAAAGAACTTCTGTTAATAGAGCATACAAAGAATAGAATGTAACTATTCCAACAGAAACTGAAAAGCATCAGTGATAAGTGCAAGGAATTGCAAGTTATGGCTGCAGAATTTGAGGTCAAAAGGAAGAGAACAACGCATCAGATGGAACAGCGTTCAGTTTTTATCATTGTAATAAAGTAGGGCAAAATCTTTCTCAATTGCCCCATATATAGATGGGAAATATTCATATTGGGAGCAAATATAAAACTAAATGGTAGGAATTCTATACAGCAAAGTACTTTGTTGCTGACACCCACTTCCATATATGCAAACTGTATATTACTACTCTTCTGTGAAGTCAATTCCACAACGATGTCATCTAAATAGTCGTAGAGGATACAGTTAATGCTCCAAGGCAACATGTGTAAACAACATTTATAGATGGAACTATTGATTAATCTTGAAATGAAAACATTACTACTGATCCACAGCCCCCACAACAATTCTTTCACTCCTAGCCTGTGAGCCTGTCGACATGCCGTTTCACTCAAATTTTTTTCAGGTCTACCCAAGACATGAACCAATCCCCTATATCATTCTTTTATCATCCTCAATAAAACCCATCCAAGAAAATTAAGAAAAAAAATGGCAGACTACATGCATGTATTACTTAGGGGTGTAAATGAACACGTATATGACCAGATAAAGGCGTTCTGTATCTTCTCCCCAAATTTCTGTATTGTGAAGCCATCAAAGGCGTCCAACCCACGTGCACATCATCAATGTAGCCAATAATTCATAGCCCATGTAAAAACTGTTAGGAAAAACGTGGGTCAAATTTGGCTTGCAACGAAAATGGAATTGAGAAAAATGCAGCTAAAAATGGACAATAATATTTAAGTGGTTCACCAAATTTAGGCTACATCCCAGGGCAAGTGTACGAGGATTTCACTATAGTAGGAGAATTACAATACCGCTCTCTAAATACAAAGAGATAACAACAATTAATCTCTCTTGTAATAGGAAAAACTAAGTAGGAAACATTCATGAGAAAACAATATTTTCCTCTATAATTTTATTTCTCTATTACTTTCTCTCTAATGATAGTATCACTCAAAGACTACAAATTCTCTAAGAATGAATTTCACTCGAGAATGGGATGCATTTCTTTGCAACAATCATCCCATAGGCTAATTCTTTCCGCGTACATTAATTGAAATGTAGAAATTTCAATGTGAAACAAAGAAATTGTTGCCTTCTAGCTTTTACCAATCTTGCACGCATTCTCAATCAGTAACTTTGAAATGATTTTCTTCAACATTAAATGCTATCTTGACATTGTGGACAGTTGGTCAAATAAAGTGGTTTTATCCCAACATTTCCTCCCCTTAAAGTCACCTTTGTTGTACCACTTCTATCCTCCATAGACTTGTCATTTCCATGCTACTTACGTTTCCGCTACGCCAATAGAGGATCGACACCATGTAAATTTGACAATACTAATTTGCTTTATTAACATATCTGCTAGGTTGTCCTCTGTATATCCACACTTCCTTCTTCCACCTTTTCTCGAATAAAGTGATATTGAATTCGAATGTGCTTTGTCTTCTGTTGAAGTGCTGGATTCTTTGTCAAGTGCAAAGCGTTCTAACTATTACACAATAGAGCAATCTTCTTTTGTTTGTATCCGAGCTCCTCCATTAACATTTTCAACCAAATTGACTCTTTGCTAGTTTGTGTAGCTGCCACGTATTTTGCCTTTGTCGTAGAAATAGCTACGATAGACTGTAGTTTTGAAACCCAGCTTACAGTTCCTCCAATAAGAGTAAACACATAACTTGTGGTGGATTTGCTTTTATCAAGATCACTTGCATAATTTGAATCAACTTAGCCTCCGACAACAAAATTTGATCCCCCACAACATAATGTAGCATTTGAGGTACCCTTGGCATATCTTAAGATCCTCTTTACATCACTCCAATACTTTTTACCAGGATTTGCCATGTATCGACTAATCGCTCCCACTGCTTGTGCAATGTCCGGTCTTGTACATATTGTAGCAAACATTAAGTTATCCACTGCTAATGCATACCGTACTCGAGACATCTCCATACTTTCTGCTTCGTTACTAGGACTCATACTTGAGGATAACTTGAAATTAATAGGAAGAGGAGTGGAATTAGCTTATAATCTTGCATATTGAAGCGACGCAAGATTTTCTTCAAATAGTTCTTCAGACTTTGCCAAATCTTCCTATTATTTTCGTCTTCGTAAATTTGAATCCTTAGAATCTTGTTTGTTGGTCCCAAGTCCTTCATTTCGAACTCTCTAGCCAACCGTGCCTTCAAGTCTTTAACACGATCTTTGTTGGAGTCTCTTACCAACATGTCGTCAACATACAACGACAGAATAATGAAATCACTATCTCCAATTCTCATGTAGTAAGCACACGGATCTGAACTGAGTGTTGTATCAAAAGCTTATGATGAAGGAATCAAATCTCTTATACCAACGTCTCGATGCCTGTTCGAGACCGCATAGAGATTTGTTCAACCTACAAACCAAGTTTTCTTTTCCTTTTTCTTCAAAACCTTCTAGTTGAAGCATATAAATCTCTTTTTCAAGTTCTCCATGAAGAAATGCAATTTTCATATCTAACTGCTCCAAGTGTAAGTTGAATGTAGCATACATCGCCAGAACTACTCGAATTGTTGTAATGCAAAACACAGTAAAAAATATTTCGTTGAAGTCAATGCCTTCTTTTTGAGCATATCCCTTCACCACCAGTCTTGCACGATACTGCTCTACTTGGTCATTGCCATCTCGTTTAATCTTGTATACCCATTTATTTCCAATGGCCTTCCTTATGGTAGTGAAACAAGATCCCATGTTTTGTTCTTACGAAGAGCTACAATTTCTTGCATTGTTGCCTTCTACGGTGAAACTTCTTGGCTATTTATAGCCTCATGGAAAGTTGATAGCTCTCCATCTTCTGTCAATAAGCAGTATGCAATATTGCCCTCCATAATGTACTCTGAGTGCCAAGCTGGTTCTCTTCTTTCCCGTGTTGATTGTCGAAATTCTGGAGCACTAGACTCAGCTTGTTCTTGTTCTTCATGCTCTAGTGCTGCTTCTATAACTTTTCGTTTGTCTCCAACTATGACTGTAGTAGTCTTTGATTCCTCTTTCGTAGTGCTATCATTTTCTTTCTCTTGCACCTTTCCTTTTGTAAATATCATCTCTGTGCTGATTATCACCTTGTGCAGTGGGATCCCACAGGATGTACCCCTAAACTCCATCGACATACCCTAAAAAAATACATTTTCTGAATTTTGGATCCAACTTTTATGTTTCTTGGGTGTTGTACATAACCTACACATGACTTCCAAATACATGTAAGCGAGAATAATCGGCTGGTTTACCAGTCCGCATTTCCATTGGCGTCTTCATATCAATTGCGGTTGATGGTGACTGATTGATCACAAAACAGGCAATTTTGACTGCTTCTGCCTAGAATGACTTGGCTAGCCCCGCAGTTCTCAACATTGCTCTTTTTTCTAACAATGTTCTGTTCATCAACTCTATCACTCCATTTTGCTGTGGAGTGTATGATGTCGTGAACTGTCTCTTGATACCTTTTTGTTGACAAAAGTTATCAAATTCATCACCAGTGTATTCTCCTCCATTGTCCGTCCTCAAACACTTGATCTTCTTTTTAGATTCAAGCTCCACCAGCGCTTTGAATATTTTGAAGACTGGGAACACGTCTGCCTTCCTCTTGATTGGATACACCCAATCTTTTGGAGTAATCATCAATGAAAGATACAAAGTATCTTACTCCTCCTAGGGATAAAACTGATGATTGCCAAACATCAGAATGAACTAGCTCCAAGATTGCTTTATTTCTAATAGCTGAACTGCTGAAATTCAATCTGTACTTACTAGTAACACAATGCTCACACAAGGGTAATTAAATCTTTTTGAGCCCTGGAAGAAACTTTTCTTCCGAGAGAATTTTGAAATCACGTTCTGACATGTGACCAAGCTTGCAATGCCACATCATTATTAATTCTTCTGATGAACTTGTTGATGCGACAGAGAATTCTCCTTGTAGTGTTTAAGCATGTACAAATTTGCAACTATCTTTTCCGCTTTCATCCACAAGCGCGCTCCTGATTATTTTCATGACACCATCTTGTACATAGATCTTGCAGCCAATGCTATCTAATTGTCCTAAAATCAATATATTTTTCTTCAAGCCTTTTACGTGCCATACCTCCTGGATAGTGCGAACAATATCATCATACATTTTCAATTTAATGATACCAACACTAGCGATCTCCAAAGCATGATCATTCCCCATAAACACAGATCCTCCTGAGATAGGTTTATAATGATGGAACTATTTCCTCATTGGTGTCATGTGCCATGAAGCTCTTGAGTCCAAAAGCCAGACATTGGAAAACTGTTTTCTGCCTTCAACAACTGTTGTTACCTCACTGTATAAAATTTCACCATAATCTGAGGTGCTTGCTACACAACCCTGAGCTTTTAACATCTCAGGACCTTTTTCTTTGGCTTCTTCATTCTTCTTGAGACTTCAGCGATCCCACTTAAGTGTCATTTCTTGCCACAGTAATGACACTTGGCATTTTTCTTACTCCTGGATTTTGATCTACTATGATTATGACTCCCACTAGAGCTACGTTCCGTTGATCTCCCTCTCATCATCGTCAAAGCTTCCACCTAATGTGAACTTGTCAATCTGTCATTATTCTTGCTCCGACTTTATTCTTAAAGAACCACAGCTGCAACATCATCGGAGACTAGACTTTCAAGGTTGTTTAAGTTGATGATAAGTTGATCATACAAATCTAGTAGACTTTGAAGTAAGATCTCAGCTCGTTCACGCCTCTATATTATACCCCATTGATGTGAGCTGTGAAAATATAGTGTTGAGCGTGTTGATGTGGTCGATCACTGTAGTTGACTCCACCATTCGAAGGGTGTAAAGCTTTCTCTTCAAGAAGATTTTGTTGTGTAATGATTTGACCTCGTACAGTTTTGTCAACGTATCCCATATCTCTTTGGACGTCTTCTTCTCTAAAGCTTTCTCTTCAAGAAGATTTTGTTGTGTAATGATTTGACCTCGTACAGTTTTGTCAACATATCCCATATCTCTTTAGACATCTTCTTCTCCGTCACGCTTAACAATACTCCATTGGCTAATGCTAAGTGCGGATTAGCAATTGCATTGCCATCCATCTCGTTCCACTTTCCATAGTCAGTGATCTCCGCTGGCCTTTGTTCAATTGTCGCCAAGCAGTTATCTTTTCTCAAAACTGCTTTTATTCTCATTTTTCATAATGAGAGAAATTGTTCCCATTGAATTTTTCAATCTCATACTTCGCCACCATTTTGTTTACGAACGATATACTACCCTATATGTAAACAGTGAACAACGATCCTACACAAAACCTTGCTTTGATACCACTGTTAGAAAAAATGTGGGTCAAGTTTGGCTTGCAACGAAAATGGAATTAAGAAAATACAATTAAAAATGGACACGAATATTCAAGTGGTTCACTCAATTTAAGCTACATTCAAGGGAAAGTATAGGAGGATTTCAATATAGTAGAAGAATTACAATAACACTATCTAAATACAAGGAGATAACAATTAATCTTTCTTATAATAGGAGAAACTAAGTAGAAAACACTTGAGAGAAAATAATATTTTTCTCATTATAATTTTATTATCTCTCTACTACTTTTTCTCTCTACTGATAGTATTACTTAAAGAGTACAAATTCTCTAAGAATGAAATTTCACTCGAGAATGGGATGCATTTCTCTGCAGCAATCATCCCCTATTTATAGGCTAATTCTCTCCGCATACATTAATTGAAACGTAGAAATTCCAATGTGAATAGCACCAAAAAGAAATTGCTGCCTTCTACCTTTTACCAATCTTGCACGCATTCTCAATCAGTAACTTTGAAATGATTTTCTTCAACATTAAATGGTGTCTTGACATTGTGGATAGTTGGTCAAATAAAGTGGCTTTATCCCAACAAAAACAAGATAGGCACACAACATAGATAGGTAACTCTCCATGTAAATTCTCAAAGTTTTTTCTATCTTTCTGATAGCATGACAACGAAAAATATGTTCAATGACTTCCTTTGATATGGGTCAATGCGTTTTTATTGAATGGATTCTCCAGTGGGAAAAGTTATGTGCTTTGACATTCAATTTCTGACAGCTAGTGGAGAAAGGCCCAATAATCTAATGATTTTTAAAGAGAGAATGTTGTAGAGAACCAATTAATTGATCTTTGAAAATTATTTACAAAAGCAATGCAAAGTTACATATCTTCCAACGAAGAGAAGTTACTAGGTGTTGTTAACACCATAGGTAATGATGTTATGACCAAAGAAAATATAAAATATTTATATTCTTCTGGCTTGTTGGGTACATAACTAAAATTAGGTAACCTAAGAGCCCCCACCCGACTAAGCATACCAAAAGTCACTAGATTCATTTGAGCTACTAAGGAATAAGCTATTATTTTCTTAAGTTCAATCTATCTTAAAGTGGTTAAGGAGGCATATATTATAGCAATCGTGCTTGGAAAGAGAATGGATCATTAGCCATTCTCACAAAGTCATACAACTTTCATAACATCAAAGTATGTTCGATAAGGAGTTGGTTTGGTTGGTCAAGGACATTCTTTTCGAAAAAGAATGCATGGTACGATGCCGGAGACTAGAGAATAAGTTGAGTGAACTGCCGAGACGAAGCTTTGCATAGATATGGCTTTGATTGGAATCAAATTTTTTTTTCTTGATTGGAAAGGAGGGTCACTAGAAATGTTAAACTGGCCAGAAGGAAAAGGATGGTTATAAAATGCCTAAGAGGGAAACATAGAAGTAAAAGATGAGACTAAAATGTCAGGGTTAATTTAGTAGTTACACCACAGTGATACTTTCCGAGGAGGTAATTCCATAATGTATAACTACGAGGTGTTATGGACGAAGCACTTGGGGTAGGAAGGGAAGAAGAAGCTCAGCAAAGAAGAAAATCAAAAGGAAGAGATGAGAGAGAAATTGAATTGAAGAATCAATCCAATAATAACTGAATTTCCATAACAAATTATATGAGTAAATCTGCAGAGAATATACTACGAGGCTAGCCACCTCAAATGCTTTAGCCAGTGTGTTGGGTTTCATCATTTTCACCATAGATTTAATCTCTCCTCTCAATCCACTGGTAAACACAGCAATAGCCCCTTTGCTTCTCCAGTTCTATTGGTCAAGAAAAAGGATAGATCATGGCGGTTTTGTGTGGATTACAGGCCGTTAAATAACCTCACTATCAAAGATAAATTTCCCATGCCTCTGATTGATGAGCTTTTGGATGAGTTGAATGGATCCAAGTTCTATTCTAAAATTGAACTCAGGGCAGGGTACCACCAAATCAGGGTTACAGAGGCCGACACCCATAAAACAGCCTTCAAAACTCACCAAAGCTTATATGAATTTAGGGTGATGCCTTTTGGCCTCACCAATGCCCCGCCACTTTTTAGAGCCTCATGAATGAAGTTTTTAAGGATTAGCTAAGGGATTATGTGCTGGTGTTTTTCGATGATATTCTGATTTACAGCAAAGATCTAGTTTCACATTGCCACCATCTCAGATCAGTCCTCAAAATCCTACAGAAACATCAGTTGTATGCCAAGAGATCCAAGTGCAATTTTGGCCAGGAACAGGTGGAATATCTGGGGCACATCATCAATCAACACGGAGTAGCAATCCTATCAAGGTTGAAGCCATGAAACAGTGGCCTCGACAAATGAACATCAAGCAGTTAAGGGGATTCCTAGGCCTCACTGGTTACTACAGGAAATTCGTTACAAGCTATGGAATCATAGCAAACCTCTGACTGACCTGCTTAAGAAAGAAAATTTCCATTGGTCAGAAACAGTAGAATCAACTTTTGTATTGTTGAAAGAAGCAATGAGCTCCACCCCAGTGTTAGCCCTCCCTGATTTCAACTAACCTTTTATCATCGAGACGGATGCCTGTCAATGGGGCATAGGAGCAGGGCATAGGAGCAGTTTTAATGCAGGAGATGAGACCTTTAGCCTACTTAAGTAAGGCAATTGGCATCAGAAATATGGGGCTGTCTATTTACGAGAAGGAGTTGCTAGCATTGGTAACGACAGTATGTAAGTGGAGGCAATACCTGGAAGGCCACCACTTTGTAGTAAAGACAGATCATCAAGCACTCAAATACCTACTTGAACAAAGGATCACAACTCCCCTCCAACAGAAGTGGCTTACCAAACTCTCGGGCCTTAGCTATGAGATTGTTTATAAAAGGGGAGTGGATAATGTTGTTGCAGATGCCTCGAGTGTTCACTCATCACAGTAGTCAAACCTACGTGGATTGAGGAGGTTATAGGGAGCTATAAGGATGATAAGGAGGCAGAGGAAAAGTTTCAGTTACTACTAATAAGTCCAAACTCTGATCCTGATTTCACTTATGAAAATGGGTTGTTGAAGCATAAAGGAAAATTATATGTTGGAACCGGAGGTGACATTCATTCCAAACTAATTCAGAACTTGCATGGTTCACCAGAAGGAGGCCATTCAAGTGTTCATAGTAGTCTCTATCGAGCAAAATAGCTGTTTTATTGGCTAAAGATGACACAAGAAATCAAACAGGTAGTGCTGCAATGTGAGGTATGTCAAAGATGCAAGGGGGAACATGTTCCTTACCCAGGACTATTGCAACCCTTGCCTCAACCTTTACACTCATGGAGCCACATCAGCATGGACTTCATTGAGGGACTACCCAACTCTGGAAGGAAAAACACTATTCTGGTGGTAGTGGATCGATCCATAAAATATGGACACTTGCTAGGTTTGACACACCCTTTTACAGCCTCATCAGTGGCCCAACTCTTCCTCGACAACATCTACAAGTTGCACGGCATGCCTCTAAGAATAATCTCTGACACAGACAAGGTCTTCACTAGCAAATTCTGGCTCGAGCTCTTTCATCTCCTTGGAACTAAATTGCATTTCAGCACCGCCTATCACCCTCAAACGGATGGGCAAACTGAAAGGGTTAACCAATGTTTGGAAATGTACTTAAGATGCACAGTTTACCAGCAACCTAAACAGTGGGGAAGGTGACTGGCTTTGGCTGAATGGTGGTACAACACCACCTATCACACTGCTATAAGAATGACCCCGTTTGAAGCCTTATATGGGATGAAACCACCTCAATTGGCACTGGGCCCTATCAACAATTTAATGTAGCTGCAGTAGATGATTTACTTCAAGAAAGGTACAAACTAGACCAACTGCTGAACGAGAATCTATCACAGGCAAGGGCAAGAATGAAACTCTATGCTGATAGGAGGCGAACAAAGAGGTCCTTCGAAGAGGGAGGTTGGGTTTTCCTCAAGCTGCATCCTTATACTCAGCAATCGGTGGAACGCAGATCTCATCACAAACTGAGTGCTAGATAATTTGGTCCGTATCAGATCGTTAAAAGAATTAGGGAAGTAGCTTACCAGAAGGGACAAAAATTCACCCAGTTTTCATGTATCTTTGTTAAAAAGCAACTTGGAAGTAACATCATGCCATTTCTACAATTACCAGAAGGAAACCAGACTTTGCACTCGAATCATCAGCCTCTTTCTATTCTTCAAACTCGAATGGTTCAGCACAAAAATCACCAGGCATTCCAGTAGCTTATACATTGGTCAGACTCTACACCAAAAAGTGCAACTTGGGAAGACTCCGAGTCGATTAAATTTCAGTTTCTTATATATAGATCTTGGGGACAAGATCAAGGTGAGGGCAAGGATTGTTATGGAGGAAGCACTTGGGGTAGGAAGGGAAGAAGAAGCTCAGCAAAGAAGAAAACCAAAAGGATGAATGAAGAGATGAGAAACGGAATTAACGGACTTTTGAATTGAAAGAAAACAAAACGGTGTCGTTTTGACAATTACAGAAACGGCGTCGTTTTTACCAAATTTTAATTGTAATAATGGAACACCATTTTTCACCTTCATTTCTGTTGCTTTTACGCTTTCTCTCTGCTGGAATGTATATATACACTGGTTGTATATTCTCTGCAGATTTACTCACGTAATTTGTTATGGAAATTCAATTATTATTGGATTGATTCTTCAATTCAATTTATCTCTCATCTCTTCTCTTGGAGTTCGAGCCGTGACACCAGGATATAAAAACAGGACAACCAGAAAATAAATAAATCAGAAGACAGTGAAGGAGAAAATACAAGAAAAAAACTTGTCAATTAAATAATGAAATCAGGCGGCGGAAGCATCAATAAGTTGTAAATACGAAATGTACAACACACGAAGTTAGCAACATATAGACCAAACTAAATGAAAATCAGCTATAAAGAATGTCGAAGGCCTTTTGGTTTACATGTCAGTGTCGGTAAGTCTCGAGTTCAAGCACTATACTAAAATTCTAGTTTGATATGAGGGTATCAAAGTTACCATTCTTATTCTGTCAGGAATCACTCAGCTCAATCTTCTCCTCCTAGATTCACGGGATTCCTGATTGTCTGCATTTGAAACCCTAGACAAAACTCTTCTTCTGCGGGTAGTTGAAGAAGAAGGTACAGTTGGCGAGTTGATTTCACTAGAAGCCGTCGTTGCCAGGATATGTACAACAGTACTAGTACCATCCCTTGTTTGGGAAGAGGAAATAGCTGCATTTGAATCTACAGCCTGATGATCTGATTGTATGACAGCAGAATCACTAGCAAGAGGATTATTTCCAATATCAACTGATGAACCCCGGGTGTCACTCAACCGGTTGTTTATAACTGTTTCAAGGTCATCAACTAACCTTTCATCATTAGCAGCACTTTCGGATAATAATCTTGAAACCCGCCGGACCCTAAGGAGGCGGCGGCGGTGGCCTGCTGCCTCTCCAGTTTGCACCTCTGGAACATCAGGCTCAAACCTTAAATTACGACTCCCACCCTCAGTTTGATCCTCCATTGCACCAATACTAATCCTAATCCGCCTCAATGCTTCTGCAACTGGAACATGAGATAAAACATTTGTCACTTGCTGCTGCCTCGCACTCTCAACTCTCCGAGCTTTGGGCCTCGGAGGTATTTTCAAGCCGGATTCCAACTCAGCCACACGTTCACACTCCCCATTCCCGTAAATAGGAATAACAGTGCTATCAGATACCTCTCCCTTACAAACTGGACATTCCTTGGAAGTTGAATCAATATACGACGCTTGATAAAAGCACGCCCAACAAAACAAGTGACCGCAGCAAGTCAGGACAGGTTCCCTCGCCACCTCCAAGCATATATTACAATCGTAAAAGCTCCCTCCTTCCTTATCAACCTTCTTAACATCGGAATCCATCTCCAAAGCCTTTGCGACCAAATGGGAACTACCCCTTTTACAACCTCTTCCCCTCTCAGCACCCAGAGCACCTCTCTCACCATCCACATTAACCATATGATCACCTGAAAAATCACTTATATCCACAGAATTACGCAATTGGCGCCACCTCCGGCGCTGCCTAGAACGAGTAGTGACAGCTTCAAGCTGTCGAATCCTTTCCTCTATCCTACCATGGGTAGTTTCCAACTCATTCAACATAGATCTAAATCTCGCATCTGAATTCACAGGTGGGTCCAAGGGTTCTTGGTTCAAATCAAGATCCGCCAAATTATCATCCATCAAATTGTTATCATCCATCACATGAACAACACCTCAAGGTTCGCAAAACCTTCAATATATTACACAAATAACTCAAAACCAAAAAATTGGGAGTTAGAATTGAATAAAAAAATTAAACAAATTATGATGTTCAGAAACCAATTGAATCTTGAAATAATCAAAGCAGCGATCTAGAAACAGAGAACTGGAAATAAAAAATCTAATCTTTATGCGGGAAAATCTGTGAACGTAGAAAAGCAAAGAATTTTACACTTCCACGTAAAAGGAAATCGGGATACAAGATTTTGAACCTGCATAAATCTACGGATTTTATTAGGACATACAGCGCTGCTCTTTTTTTATTTTTCTTTTTCAGTAACCTAATTATTTTAGGAGCAGGATAATAATTTGGGCCATGGTTAGGCGCAAATTTGGGCCACCTCATATGAGTGGGTGGATCGAGGGTCATGGTTTGGTGCATATTTGGGCCAGCAGATCTATAGAAGAGGCATCTAACCTCAGTTTACACTATTTAGGGAAAAAAAATAAAAATTGTCTAGGTAAAGGAGAAAATTTCTAGCTGACCACTAACATTTTGAGTTTTGACCATAGTTATCATATTCGACCTAACATTGACCCATTGCATTTGGTCGGATCAGTGCAGTAGCGGAGCCACCTATAGTTTTTTTTTTCAAAAATTAATAACCAGCCCAACAATTGTGACAAAATTGGTGTAAAGAAAGGGCCCTAGATTATCTTGATTTCATACATTCGAGAGAGCGTGAACTTAACTGCCATTAAGATTCAAGGTCTTAGGGGAACTTGCCTGCCCTCAACATCGGATGTCTACCCGACTTCAAGGTATTGTTCTGATGTTGTTTTAAGATCTATTGAATTGAAATATTGAATTTCGTTTGTTGTATGTTTTTCTATTTTATTTTGATTGTAACAATTATGCTTGTTTGTTTGGTATGTATGTGAATCTAGAATAATGGATATGGCATTGGGTTCATCAATGGAAAATATGGTAATCGATTTTGGGTTTTTCCTTTTAATGCTGGTAATTGGTAAAAAAAAATTGTTCAAGGTCTTAATTGAAAATAAGCAAACATATATGAATAAATAGAAGAATCAAGAAATCTACCAAATACACAAAAACCAATTGGATTTGAATTGAAAAAAGAACAAATTATTAAGAAAATTCAAATGCGAAAAGCGTGGAAAGTGGGATAAGATAAGATGACTAGATGAGGGTTCATTTGAGATGACAAACGATAAAATGGATGTAATTAATAGTCTCAATTCATAACTACTGCAATTGCTGAACCAAATAGTATATTAATCACAATTTTGTAGTAGTTAAATTGAGTAGATTGTGACTTGGAGATTGAAATTGCACAGAGCAATTGTATAAGGTGAATCCATTGTGTTTAGGGTGGGATTTGAATTGAGCAGATTGTGTAGAATTTATGAAGATTAAAATGGCAACCTGAATAAGTGTAACAAGAAGCAAATAATGGTAGATTACAACCAATACATATACGCTGCTTGTTTGCGCTTAGCTCCTTTATAACCTGCATATCATGAGGATGGCTGAAATGCTTCATATCTCTTGATTTTTTTTGCCCATCTTAAGTGATATAATCATTTTTAGTGTTGTCGTAATATTGTTTTATATTTTTACCATCATTATATCCATGATCGAAAACTCAAAGTCCAATTTTGATTAAATTTTGCCTGCACTTGGCAACATTCTTGGCTCTGCCCCTGACTCAGTGAGTAGCTTAGGAAGTTATTTAAATGCAAAAGTTTTTTGAGACAAAATTAAAGTATTTATTTATTTATATCTAAATATTATTAATATTTTAAATTTATTTATTATTACAATTTTTTTTATAATTTTGTATTATATTGAATTTCTAATAAATTTTACATTGTTCCCATTTTCATTATGCGCAAACATTTTATTAATTATCAACTAAAATCTTATGTGCATTAAAATATTCGATTTAACCTAGAATGCTTAATTAAAAATAAATTTTCTATAAATAACAAATTCACACACACACACACACACACACACACACACACAGAGCTAATAACATAATTCTTATTTGATTATTCAATTTATATACAACAGGCTGGACTATAAACTTTTCTAAAGTTAGCAATAGATGATAAAATAATCTATAAATATAAGATACATTGTATTGAGGGGTCCCTAAATTTTGAATATTTTAACATTTGGGTCTCAAGCATTTGAAACGTTAAGGACGGCATGTTCTTTTTGGATGGAAATCATCATTTTGATCATCAATTAATTAGTTTTTTATTAAGATGATCATCCCACCCTTAAATTAATAATATAAATGAAAAGGAAAACAAAAACAATAAAATGAAAAAGAAAAAAAGAAAAAGAAAACAAATAGAAATACCAATAAAAAAAATGAAAATTCCTTGGCATTAAACATTGCGGAGGACAGGTTTCGGATGCTTATGAAGGTTCTGGGACCAACGTAGAAGCTTTTGAAAATTGCGAATCAAAATTGAATATTTGGACAAAAAAGGACTAAATCGAACAAATACTTGAAAGGTGACCAACTCACAAGGAATCAGAAAGTTCAAGGTGGACCGTGTCAACCACGATCAACCATGGTTCAGAACCATGGTTCAGCATTGAATTGCCACGCTCCAACGACGACAAGCAAACCATAGAGGATCGTAGCAGGAGTGAATTTTTTTTTTTTTTTCTTGATTCTTTTGGGGGGTTTTTCCAAGACACAACTCCCAAGGCATGTTCACCACAATAAAAGGACCTCCTTTAGGTCATAAAAATGGAGGTTACACAAGGTTCAAAGTATAGATTTTTGAGAGAAAAAAAGGAGAAAATAAACGGAGGAAAAACACTAAATAATTCAAGTAAGGACCGTAAATTTATTAAAGTTTATCTGTATCGTCTACCCAAATTTCATTTTTTACCCCGTCGTCTGAGCAAATTACTCACTTCTCAGCTTATTATCGTTCACAAACTTGATCAAGTAATTCAAAGTCACAAATAATAAAAATAAAAATAATATATAAACATCAATTGGTGATCAAAACATTATATAATTAAAATTAATGTTCAAAACTATGTTATATCGTTTGTCTCAACTAATCGTTTAGTTGTACATCATGGAAGAAGAAAAATACAAGAAAATTTTGAGTATACCGTCAATTTTGAAAGGAGAATGATATAAAGATGATGATCTTGAACAAATAATTGCCTTATTCCACGCCAAACCTTGAAAACTTTAGTTTCTCCGATACACTTAATTAAGGCTTACCTTGATTCATATAAAGATATAATGAATTGACTTAAATGAGCATAATGATTTGAACTCGAGACATTTGTCAATTAATTTAGAAAAATTCAACCGAGTAAACATAATTAATTATTGTCAAGATTTGAGGATTGAGATTAAGGGCATGACTGTGGTGAATTTAGAGTAAAACTTTAAATTGTCGATTATCACTTTTAACTATTTTTGTAAATTCGATCATTTCGACGATTATGTCCACTTTACACTTATAATTGATATTATACACTTGAGATTACAAACACGTCAAGTTTTGTGCGCCATTATCAGTAGTGACCATTTTTATTTAATATTGATTTAAAT